>PVJO010009384.1:0-30914 GCA_004026905.1 Hystrix cristata
GTTTAAGTTTACAAGCCAAATCTTTTAAGAGTGGTTGGCAGAAAAATTCAGAAGCTACTTTAGTGAAATTACCTAAAATGACAGAATAGAAACACAGCTGAAGAAATGGGAAAGATTCATCATGGGAAAAAAGGACTTGAGGGAAAGAAAAGAGATCTAAAAATACTTAAATCTTTACCACATGAGGAAAAGAGTACTGTATTCTAGGTTGGTCCAGAAGATAAAATTAGATTGAATGAATACAAGTTACAGGAAAACAAATATAGTTTAGCACAGTGTTGAATTAGGTTCTCACCAATTAAAATTGACAATCTGTGAGATAAGCTTCACTTTGTGTAATTTCCATCCTTTCAGGTATTAACAAACGTTTATAGGATCATTTGCTTACAGGTAATTTTGTAAAACATTGGTAAATGCTCTAGGTAGCCCCATAGGGCATTTTGACTTTGATGTACTCTGATGCCTGGAGTTTGTATGCACATTTCCTATTAGCCACAGGGCCCTACATCCTTATCTCTCTCTTCTCCCTGGCTGGTTTCTGTTTATCATGGCTTCTTTTTTTTTTTGGCTGGAGCACCATCTTCACCTTCCATCACCCAACATGGGCTAGATCATCAGAAATACAAACTCTTACTGATCATACTAAACTATATTCCTCTTTTAATTGTCTTCTTGTTTTACATTTTCTAATATGTTACTTGCATTCCAACTGCATGTATGCTTACAAAACAAATAAACTAAGGTTCGATAAGGCTGAATTTGTTAGTAGAGTATTTGGAGGGTTTTGAAAGATCACCTGTTTCTCCTAGTACGGAATGAAAACCGTGTCAAACGAAGCTGAATCAGCAAAAACATCTTTGATTAAGCGATTTTCACTCCAAAATGGAGCAACATTCTTGCATGAAATCACACCTCTCCCAACTAACTGCTTCAGTACTAACAGAAAGGTAGAACGGCAGTTCAGCGCTATCAGCTATGTCTCTGACCTCTAAAGTGTCCACTTTGGCTTATGTTCCACTTAAGTAACAACTAAAATTTTTCCCAGAACTAGGCCAAATACTAAACATGGCTAATAATATTAATGGCATAAGGTAAAAGGAATAAATATAAGTCTCATTTTACAAGCCTGAATGTTGTCCAATTGTGATTGCTCTTAGGTCCTTTGGTTTGTTTTTTAATTATCCACGTTTTTCTATAGTTCAGATAAAAATAAATGTCATTATGCAGATGAGTGATCATTTCAAGCTGTCCTACCATTAAGTATTTCCTCACCATAAATGAGAGCTGAAACTATTTTATGATTTCTGACCCTAATGCATTTATTACTATAATTGAATAGACCATAGACTTTTTTTTCATTTTTTAATTGGTACATGTTTTGGTACACAATGCTTACATTGCTTGTGGAGAATTGGTACATGTACACTATACATCTTACTTCCTTTTATTCATCCACTTTCTCTTCCCGCTCTCAACCCTCCATCTGTCTATTGACTGCTTTTTGTGTACGTGTCTGCAATATCTAATATTTACATTTCTATGTGGACTTTTAAATGATTAAAAATCTGATATTTTATTTTTGCTGCCTTAAACATGCCAGTCTTTAGACAGTGGTAAATGTACTTGTTCCTGTCTTTTGCTAGTGTTGGACTTCTGAGCTCTGAAAAATATGATTTTTAATGATACAGCATGGTACCAAACACTCCCAAACATTTTTACATATATGAATTCCTCTTTTTCATGTCTGTCTGTGAATGTAACTTTGCATCCCCCACAGTGTGATTGATCTCTTGCCAGTTCTGCATTCTGTCATTCATGTAAGATTTGTTTCTTCTCTTCCTATTAATTGCATTTACTTCAACAAATTTTATTTAAACAAGTGTATTCAGTGAAAATTCTTTCAACTGCTCAGCCCTTCTCAACAACAGATGTCTATATCTTGAGACTTCTTTTCCTCACTAGCAGTCCTTCTTCTAGGGGAAGCTTGTTCATTTTCATTTTTGTTCTTCACACTGCGATGATTTTTTTCTATATTGTTGAATGATTTTATTCTATTGTACATCTATACTTCTGTCACTACATTTTAGAAGCAGCTCAGTTGTTATCTTCAAGTATATTCAATTATGTAAGTTGTCACTCTGTCTTTTGGTCAGCATGCTCATTTTCTCCATTGTACCTCTTCTCTGTCTGGTGTTACAAGGCAGGGAAAGTTGCACTTTCTTACTCCTCCTGGTGCAGTAGCGTCAGGAACACAGGTCTTGTTGTTGAATTACCCCTGTCAAAACCAATACTCTATGTGCCCTGTGTTCCTTAATTCTGAGATGCCCTTTTCTCATTTGTAAATAAACATAATAATATTTTGAGGATTAAATCAATTTATAAATGTAGGAATCTTAAAATCATTTGGACTATTGAAGTCACTGTTAATTTTATTAAAAATGTGTTTTGATTAACCCCTGACTGAAGTTGATATATGTAATGGTAATTATTGTTTCCTTTGATAACTTAAAATCTCAGAAAAACGCAGATAATGCAGTTTATTTTTTTAGTCCTAGTTATGTATACTTAAAATATTATGTGTGGCTTTATAAAAGAAATGCTTCATTAGAAAAATTCTACTTTCAATGTCTACAGCACCGAATATTGTTTGAACTATGCAAAAGAATTTCTAAACATTAACTTAGGAGCTAAAATAGCAGTCAGTTTCTCATTTTAAAGGTGTCTATCTCTTCATGGCTTTAAGATTTTCGTACCTCCCAATAAATAATTTAAGCTAGACTTGGGTAAATGAATAGAAAGCAGAAACTGAGATGTCTAAGATTTTGAAATTTATATAAGATGATAAAATGTTTTTTCATAGCTTGAAAGCTTAAATCTAAAAGTGAAATATCTAAAGATTTATGTGTATGTGAATATATAAATATACACAAGTATATTTTCTTATAATTGCTTATAAAATACCTAAGTAACTTTTCAAATCATTTCAAAATGCATAAAAATAATATATGCATATAAAATTTAAAATTATTTTAAGTAAACATGGATATTTTCAAATAATTTATTGCTTTAATAATAAAGGCAGTTTTAATCTTTTTTCTATGTCTTTGTGTTCTGTTGTTGATATTATTTCCAATTTAATCAGTCTAATACTTTTTTATTTTATCGGAAACACTGATTGGAATTTTTCACGAATATATTTATCTAATAATAGTTCCTAGAAGTTCATTTGGATAGTATTATTTTTAAACAATCTCTATTTAGGTTTACCAATCATTTTCTTCTCACCTTGTCTTTTTGTGGTGTATGTGTGCTGGGGATCAAACTCAAAGCCTCATCCTTGCTCGGCAAGCACTCTAACCACGGAGCTAAATCCCCAGACCCGTCCTCTTGTCTTATATTTTACATAACACTCATTTTTTAAAGTTTTTTTTTTCTTACTCTTGAAAACTTTTCTGGAGAGGACTTTTAATTAGCAGGCTTCTAAATGTAAAAATCCTTATGTTTTGTTGTATCTACTGAGAAATTATTACATTATCCTTCCACATTAATTTTACTGGTTTGAAAGCACTTTTCTGCCAGCATGAGCTGGAGGTAACTTTCTAATTCTCAGGGGCTCTATTTGCTTCCATGCAGTCAGCTGTCTTTCTCTAACAGCTGCTTCTCCTTTAACTGTTCTACTTGCCCACTTTGATCTCTTAGGTCTTAGAATCTCTATTACCAATCACTTTCTTATGATCCATTCTCAGACTTATTTTTCTTGAAACTGATAAATTATGCTTTCATAAATTCGAGAATATACTTAACTCTACTGCTTTTGAAATTACTTCTCTTCCAATCTCCATTTTCTTTTTTCTAGCTTTTATTTATGCAGTTATCATATAGTTTATTTCAGATCTTTTATGATTCTCACATATTCTGACACATTTCAAATCTCATGTTCCTTCTGTGGTTCACACTCGCTAATTTTTTGAGATTGACTTGACACACCAATCGTTCTTTGCAGCTGAGACTCTGCTGCCATTTCATCTATTTAATAAAATTTTAATATCAAAGATTTTTTCCTACTTTAGTATTTCATTATTTGAAAATATGTTTGTGTCTCAGATTTTGTTCATCTTTTTTTTTTAGTTACAATAAAATTCTTTATTTACATTTCTTGTTTCAGTAGTCTGGTATATGAAATATTTGAATTATTCAGTTATTTGTGAAGACTGTATATTTCTCTCATGTAATGAGAGAGAGAATGTTATGTCTCAGACTAACCATGTAAGTCTAGAAGTATATGTATGTAAATTTCTTTATAAACTAAAAGTGATTAAAATCTTTCTAGCTAATTTACAAGTCAAATATATAAATGACAGGAATATTTCTCGTGCCTTTCCAAATTTGGAAAGTAAAAACAAAAAACAAAAACTAAAAAAAAGCTTGCAGTTTATATAAGAAACGAAACAGTAGTCTAAGAAAATGTAAGTACAAAAACTCAGACGATCTCAGGGAAAAACTGTATGAAAGATTTTTAAACATAAAAACACTAACCATTTTAGAAGAAATACAGTATTATTCATCTGCTACTACAATAAAAAGTTTAATGATACATTCTGTTGTAAGATGGATGGATACACAAATACGCTTATGTTGTTAGTGGGAATAAAATCAGCAATGTTCCATATAAATGGAAATCTGGCAATATGTAGTAGAATTACTTATGCATATATGCTGATCTATGCATCAGTCAGGTATTACTACAATAAAACTACTTAACAAAATAATACAAACTGAGCAATTTAAAACAATAAACATTTGTTTTTTTCATTTATTTGTTTTTCAAACATGACATTTGCATTGTCTGTGGCTGTTCTGGTAATTCAATGTTGATTATCTCAACTGAGCTCCATGCCATGGATTGGGTCTATGTCTGCTCACTAACTCCCTCATTTTTCATTAATTACAACCCACCCGAGCTATATGCTTATGGCAAATAACTAGATCACAATAGAAAGTCAAATCATCTGAGTCCATGTAAAGTTTCTACATAATATCTGCTAAATTCCATTGACCAAAGTAAATCACATGAGTAATCACAGATTAACAGGTGCAGGTAAGTATATTCTTCCAAGAGGAAAAGAAAGAGATGAATGGATATTTTGCTGAGTTTACCTCAATTCTTCAAAATATGCTTTGTTCCCACATATTTCCATTTCTCTTGCTTTAAAGATTCTAGGTCTTGGGCAGATTATCCCAGGAGATTTCATAGTGCCCAGAAGCAAAGAAATGCTCCAACAGTGTTGCTGGACAGCACAGTGTCTGAAGATTCCATGCTCTTTCTGTCCCTTTCCCCCAAAGAAGTGGCTGGTTAGGGTGTACCTAACTTAGGCTTCGAGCAGAACCACCAAAATTTTTGTATTTCTTTTCCTTTCCTGCTAAGTGTTTTTAAGATAATTACTACCTACAGAATGTTGATTACTTTGGTTTTCTGAAATGTTAATAATTAAATCTCTCTTGTTTTCTTTTCCTTTTGTTAAGCTTTCCACTACGAAGAGAGAGAAAAAGAGAACTTTTCTCTTCACTCTTTTTTTTTTTTTTTGGTGGTGCACGGGGATTGAACTCAGGCCCTTGTGCTTGCAAGGCAAGCACTCTAATCACTGAGCTAAATCCCCAGCCCCTTTTCTCTTCACTCTTAAGAGGGATATTAACCTCAGAGTTTCAGTCTTCCCTGCTACTTTTTTAGAATTTTATTTATTTATTTCTTCAGTTCTTCCCATTCATCTCAAGAAAAAGACTAAAAGGAAGCCCACCAGTAATAGATTTTTTTTTTAATATTTTACCTTCTTTTTTACCAAGATTTTTTTTTAATCTTTTTCCTTTCTTTTCAAAAGAAAGTCAAAAACAATTCCACAACATCATTATTTATCAATTTCTGCACAACTTACCCAGTAAAATTCTAGTATCTCTCTGTAGCCTAATATAAAACAAAATAAAAATAGTCTTTATGGGCAAACACTAGATTTGTATTAAGTATCAAATTAACAGATTCAGTTATTTAAAATACGTACTTGAAATTATTTTACAGATCATTTGAAAACAGATGCCTGAGAAAAGGGGGAGGAAGAGGAACAATAAAGTATGTGTGTAAACATTGTATATGCTATATTTTTTGATAGTTTATCAAGGACAAACTCTTCTTGTGTGTCACCTCATGCTGGGTTGCTGTGCTAAAAGCAATTGGTATTTCAAAGAATAGTATTTCTCTCTCTCAATTTATTATCTATTTTTACAGTACAAACTCTGTAACAGAGTTCATCAGTCTCTTGATACTCCATAGGGAGACTGAAAGATTAACCAGGTTATATTTGGAAGGGCCCTACATTTCTCAAAAGGCAGAGAATACATAAAGTATTTCCAGTGTTCTGCCTAGATTTTAGTGACATGTAGAAGCTTTCAATTTTCATTAACTTGATTTTTAATGTTAAAACAATGTATTATTCTTTAAAGTGTGTTTTATTAATACAGAAGCAAATGCCAGGTACTTCCAGGGAACCAACAAATGCCTTAATATTTCCCCAAGCTAATGCTAGTCCTTAATAAGTAATTATAATTAAATATTTTCTGTACACGATCAGTAGCAAATATTATCGAACACTGAAGTAACAACTGAGAGAAAGCAGCGACTTTTACTGTTAAACAAATATAAAATCTAATAAAACTTCTTCATTTGGCAGTTACAAATATTAAGGTCCAAAGACACTGAAACTCCAACATGATCACACGACTAGAGCCAGAACTAGAATGTTTTGGTTTGCACACAACCTCTCTTTTTCCAGGTAACAGATAATCTGCAGCTACTTTGAGGTGAGCACCATGCTAGGCATACAGAAATGATCTGGAATTCAAAATGTTAAACATTTACAACATGAACTTATATAGAAATAAGTAAGGCAGGGTTTGGTAATTATTTTGCACACATATGTTTGAAGCACCAATGTAAGCATTTGTTGGCTGTTTCTAGAGGATGGGGATGAAATGTTAGGAATCATCAGAGCAGCTTCATCAATACAGTTGTGTCGTGGAGGGAGAAGCGCCACTAGTGATGGTGGAAAGACAATCCAAGCAAGAGAAAGGGCACGAGAAAGGTCATGTCTGTCGTAGCACAAGTCCTGTTCAGGGAATGACATTTCAAAAGGTATCTAGGAGGGCGGGTGAGATTGATAGAGGAAGGAAGTCAAAGAACAAGGTTCTTGAATGTTTGAAGAAGTTTGTCCTTCATTTTTTAAACAGTGGGAACTGAAAAGATTCGTGCACACAACAGTAAGAGGCTCAGGCTTGCCATTTGGAAAAATAGCTTTAGTCTCAAGAAAGGGACACGGCTTAAAGGTATATTAGAAATATATTACGTGCTTATGAAGAGATGCTCTAATACAAACCTTTAGTAGGAAATAAGTATGAGATACCAGATGTAAGAAACGAGTTGGGGGAAGCAAGTAGCCAATTATTAAAAAGCTGAGGGGAGAAGAATAACAGTTTTAATTTTGATTTACCAAGTAAAGGAGGTATAGAACTATCACAAGAGGTGAAGGTATGACAGAAAATGTATGCCTTTAATGAGAAAATGTTGTATTTGAAATTTCAGAGTCATTTTCAGTTGATAAAGTGGTGTAGAAAGCTACACATAGACATTAGAGGAGTCTGGCCTACAGGCAGATATTACAAAGAGATTAGAAGATAATCAGATATGAAAATCCATTGAAGAAAAGAAAATGCATGCAGGGAGAAAGACAAAAAGCTATGAAAGAACTAGAAATAAATTTTAAAAGTCTCTTAAATTTTTTTATTTTCATAAAGTAAGGAAATCTTATATTAACATTTTAGTTCATTAAAATACACCTAATATTTTCTAAATTAAAACTGAGAGTTAGGACTGGGGATGTAGCTTAGGGGTAGAGCCCTTGTCTAGCATGCGTGAGGCCTTGGGCTCCATCCCAAGCACCACAAAAACAAAAACAAAATCAGACCTGGTTTAATCTTGTCATTTCGATAAATCTACACTTAGAGTTAAGAAAGGGAAGTCTATGGTATCACATTATATGTCTTAAAAATAATATAAATTTAATATGATATTAAAAATTTTGCCTTACAGATTATTTTTACACTTTAGCTTTCTAAAAGAACTACACAGTACTCACTTCGTCCCTGTTGCTCTTAAAATACATGCTTCCTGAACAACAAATACTTTACATTAAAAATGGAAAAATAAAACTCTTAACAAGGCACCAGTCAAAAAAAAAAAGGCACCAGTGTTGCAATAACTTAGACAGTTTGAAACTCTACCTGACAAAAATAATTATTGTTTTAGCATCAAAATGGTCTTTCATTAAATAGTCATTTATTAGAAAACTTGTATGTAAGGTGTATGTCAAAATCTAATTAAAATGCATGAACTAATAGAACAAGATTGTCACAACAGATATTTTCTTCTTTGAACACCTACAATGAATGACTTCAGGAAGAAAGTTTGTGTCATATTTTCCATAATATAATCCAAAATATTCTACAGTTACAATTTTTTTCAATCTCTAGAGAATGTCATAAGTGAAGTCATAAATAAAAGCCAAAGGGTTTTAAATTAATTGTATTAGTACAATTTGGATATACATAATGATCACATACTGAAGGGAATCTGATTCTGCACATGTTATATCTTGATTCTTCTTTCTACACAAATGCCCTTCCCTCCTTTAACCCCTGCTCTCCTTATTTACCAAACGTTCGATTCCATTTTTTCCTTCTATTCTCTTTTTTTCTTTTCCCTTTCTTTCCTTCACCTTCCCCCTTCCCTTGTTCTCTTTTCCATTTGAACATTTTCTTCCTATTTCCCAATTTCCACTATATATCTTGGTCCTTATTTGCCCATTTCATTTCTCACACTGGAGAAACAATGCCACATTTAAACATGTATGTCTGATTTATTTCACTAAAGAAAATGGTGCATATTCTTATTCAAGGTGCATCCATTTACTTAGAAATGTCTCAAATTTATCCTTCTTTATGTCAGAGTAGTACTCCATCTTATAAAAGATGGAGTTGTTAGTTGCTTGTTTTTCCCCTCTGTTTAATTGCCTGCCTTGCCTGTTGGATTCATTCTACTGGGACTCATGGAATTTTAGTCTTCCTTATCACTTTCTATAATGTCCTTCAGAACATTTTGGAGTGCTGGTTTGGTGGTCATGCATTTCTTCAGGTGTTCTGTATCATGGAAGTATCTTATTTATCCATCAGTTTTGAAAGATAGTTTGGCAAAGTTGGAAGCTGTTTTCTTTTAGGGCTTGAAATACTTTCACTCCAAGCTGTCCTTGACTTAATAGTTTGTGTCGAGAAGTCTGCTGTGATTCAGATGGTCTGAATATTCTTCTTTGTTTTAAAAAAGCAGAAGTTGGCTAGAAAAACTGGGGTAGGTAATGAGCTCACCACTAAGAGAAGCCTCCTCCTTCTGATACGCTGGTCTTGCAGAGTAATGGCGGGACTCCAGGTCCCAATCAATTGTATTATTCTTGTGCTCTCAAATTAACAGTGAAGAGACATTCTGAGAAATGTTTTGTTAGGCAATTCTGTCACTGTAAGAACATCATATCACGTTTAACCTCAGATGGCTACAGTGTCACCAGGATGTGCAATGTGATGGGACCATGGTCACATATGCAATCGTCCTTGACCAAAAAGTCTTTGTGTGGTACAGGTCATCTGACATTAAGTAACAGAAATAAAAAATCACGATATACTTGAAAAAAGCCTGGAACATGAAGCAAAAGGATCAAGACTCAGATTTTAGCAAAAAAGCTACAAAGAAAGGAGTAACCCGATGGAAATGAACATGACACATTGCAGAAAATAATTTTTAAACTTTTTTTTTAAATGTGAATTATTAGGCCAAGACTATTCATGAGTTCTCTGTTCCTACACAGGCAAACCTGAAAACCAGCTAAGTGGCATTTAAAAACTCAGAGACAAATACCTAAGTTCCATATGAAACTAAAAATAGTATTCCACTTTAAACAATAAAATGCCCTGTCTTATTTCTGAAAATGCTTTATAAATGTTGTCTCCTGGTCTCCATTTAGAAAAGCCCCGAACCATCTGCAATCTACCCAGGTCATGAGCCACTGTTTGCTCAAATAAATTCCTTACGATTTCAACGTCCATACATTTATCATTCAATGAGACATTTAATAAAAGTGAAATATTAATTAGAATCATGTGGTAAAATATAATTGCCATTTTAAACAACACCACACACTATATTCTAAAAACAATAATCATAGGACCAGAAGGAATATCGACATTAAAATATGCAATAGATGAAAATGTACAGTGGAATACTAGCCATGTTATGTTAACAATTTCTCTCAAGTCCAAACCAAAACAAAAAGTTACAGAAATTTAAAGGGAAATAAACATATAAGTCTAGTGAAAAGTCATGGTGGTGACTTTCAATAGAGAACAAGAAGAGGGCAAGGGGAAGGGGAATGGGAATTCAGAGGAATAATGATATCCTAAAAACAAGAACCTAATAACCCAAACTCAAAACAGTAACACATGCACTATGTCCTACAGTCAACTTTATGTAGTTGTGACTTAATACTGTATCGATGTGGTTGTTTACATTGTTTGTTGTTATAAGTAAATGGCACAGTGTATTATGGTCTGTAAGTTTGTGTAATGGTTTATATGTTTGTGCAATTTTGGATAAATTTTAATTTAAAAAAATTTTTAAGAAGAAAAATAATAAGAAAGAGAAGAAATAATTAGATTTAAGAGTAGAACATTCCAAAATCTCAAAGGCTATAACTGTGTTCCAAATTAAAGTGTCAGATTAGAGTCAAGAACATGAACTAAAACATATACACATTTTTATTTTGGAATTTCAAATAATCACAGAAGGAATTAAGAGGTTCTGTGGAAAATAAACAAGCAAAATAACACCAAAGAAAAAATGAGAATCACAATGAAACTATTTCACAATAGTATCATTAAATGCAAAAATCAATAAAATTTTAAGTTTAGGTAAAAAAAATTACGGTGAATCAAGAATTAATATCAGATGAACTGTATGGAGAAGATACCAACATTTTTAGGCATAAAACTATTTAGGATATAATTTTCATGCAGTTTTCCTAAAGAAGTAATTTAAGGATTATTTGAAAATACAATATATAGGAAAAATATTTTGAAGGACAGAGAGAGAAAGACAGAGAGATACAGAGTAGCACAGACCAGAGAAGACAAAGGGGCCAATGGAAAGGAGAGGAAGGAAAAAAAGGGAAGAGAAGGAGGGAAGAAGAGAGGAAAGACGAGAGAATAACCCAACAAAGAGAAAGACACTAGAGTGCAAACAAACATACAAACAAAAAACAGAGGAATCTACCCAAGATTACTGGAAAAAAAAATTGCCAGGGTGGAAAATGAATCCTATTTAACCAAGCATCGGCCGTTCCAAATGCAAAAAGAATGCCAGGGATGTCAAGACAAAGAAGTGTGGATCTAAACTTCGCATGTGTCAGTGCCATATTTCAGGTGTTGAAACTTACTGGCCAACCTAACGATGTTAAGAGAGGCCTCTAATTGGCGATTACGTCAGGAGGCCTTCTCTCCGAGTGGAATCAAGGTCCACATGAAAGAGGAGTCACGCAGTTCGACTCACTCATCCTTCTAGCTTCCACGTGTTCCATTCAAGGCGCCATCTTGGAAGGAGACGCTGGAGCCCCAATAGATAAGAAACCCGCTAGGGTCTTGACATTGGACTTTCTAGACTCCAGAACTGTGAAAAATAAAAACATTATCTACAATATTCTGTTAGAACAGTATGAAATGGGCTAAAACAAGTGGGTTTCAAATATTCATTAGAAACACATGTTTACATAATGGTTACAAACAACTTTAGCATATAGAATTTATAGAGAACCTATTTTAAACTAACACTAAGGATATTTTTATGATACTGTCAACTGAACCTACAGCCTCTCAATGAGCTATGTCCCCAGCCTTTTTTGACCTTTTTAAAATTTCCAGTCATGATCTCTGTTAAGTCACTAAGATGCTCAGGCTGAGTTCAAAATTGTGATCCTCCTGTCTCAGCCTCACAGAGTGCTAAGATTACACAGATGTGAGCCCCCACACTCATTTTAACCATGGCACATGGATTGAAAAACAAAAAATAGTTATATCATAGTGACTATTTATTTATAGACTTCCAGCTATTACAAGCAGGCTATTATTTGTTTTTCAAGACAAAAATGTAAATATTATTAACGTTTTGTAAGTACAGTACTAACTAATGATATGAGCTATAAGGAAATGTGAAAACAAGAATAGACACTAACCTATTTTAGAAGATGAGGTTTGAAGATATGTAGTGGAAGGTTCAGGTTGTAAGAAAAATAATTTTAAAATATGTAAGGTTACAAAAACAGAATACAGTTCTGTATCACTCACGGATGAACTAAACCATTCTGTATCGTAACACAAAAACAACTTTGAAAATTTAGGAGTCTGTAAGTACATTATTTCGAAAGATGCAGACTAATTATTTTACTTCTACTATATAAAATCACTAATAGGAAAGGTTGACTTTGTTATGTTTTTATGTCCATATACATTTTTTATATTTTTCATATACCAAAATGGCAGAGGCAGGGCTGGGGATTTAGCTCAAGTGGTAGAGTGCTTGCCTATCCCCCTCCCAAAATGGCAAAGTCTGCCAAAAAAATGTATATATTAGGAAAAGAAAAACTCATATAAATATTTTATTATTAAATTTATTGAGACATCATGCGTTCAATACAAGCTACCTTTGGCCTCTACAAGTACAAGAGGTACTCAAAGTGGTGACCATCAGCTTCCAGATATTTATTAGTACCCTGAACTGTTGAAGTGTGTAGACGTTTGGGGGGCAGCTCTCTATACATATGTTAAAAATATTCTAAGCAAATTGAGATGAGGACTCTGTACTTCGATACAGGATCTTTTAAAAATAAAAGTAACAAAGAGTAGATAGTAAGAACTAAAGATGCAAACATGGTAAGAGGGTGCAATTAAGTCCCATTGGGAACTCAGTAAAGAGAGAAGCAAGGAAGGAATTTGTTAGATGGATGCAGCAAAGCACCTGTGAAGGCAGAAAAGAAGACGCCTCAGCAGGTCCATCCTCTGAAGGGGGAAGAGAGATTTCCTTTGTGGTGGATGAGAGAAGAAGAGAGGAAAAGATCAGTGCTGTTGAATATAAGTTGTTAACTGAGTTGCACAAAGATGAAAATCAACCATTCTGACAATTTCTAATGTCACTTTAAGAAAGAGGACAGATCATAAGCACTCTGTTAAGACCCAAAGAAAGAAGGAAAGAAGTCTACGCTGTTTGAATCCAGTGGATAAATACTGAATATTTATTGATCGACTTGAAAGAACAAGTTGAATAAAGATCTCTAGTTTGAAGTGGGCCACACAGTTTTAGGCTATCTTTCACAAATTTGAAATAAATAAACAACAAGAATTATGGAAAACTACTAAAATTAAGACTGGTTACTAACACCAACCTTAAGTTTCATCTAAACCAAAGGTATTGATGTTCCGTTTTTCATCTTTCTTTTTTCTTTCTCCTTGAATGCACTGTAAAGTTTTATTCATTTCTGAGTGGCAGAAAGAAATTTCAATAAATTATGATTGCCACTTTATGAATGTTCAGAACATCTGAGTAATGTAAAATGATATATTTCAACAGAGAAAATGTTTCAGGTACTGTGAAGACATTTTCAATAGGTTCACTGGGTAGATGAAAAATGAGATTTCAAAGACTGTTCAGTATGAAATATCCTTCAGAAAATGACTGCTCAAGTGAAAATTTCTCTCTATATAACTAAGATAACTTTCTTTAGGGGTCATCTAGAGAAAAAGATAAGCTGAAAAAAGTCTGTGTGAGATGTAAGTGTTAACTATGCATTTTAAAAACAATTTTTAATCCTAATAGATGCCATGAAAAGAAAAATGGTTTGGTTTTCTCTTTGTGGTAATGTGGGCTAGCAACTATTATTTGTTTCCATGATTCTTCAGAAAGAAAATAGAGGAGAAAAGAGTGAAACTCAGTATTTCTGATCTGTGTCATTTTGTCAATTTTCGAGAACAACTCAGGACTGAATGCTGTACCTTACATGACCACCTTTAGACCAAGAATTGCATAATTTTTCCGTCTGAGCTGACTGGAGACTGGACACAGACACACACACACACTCCAAGTTACCTGAGGGTTGCACATCACAGTCAGCATAGAAAGAATATAAAAAAGTGGAAGAGTTTCACATTTAAATAATTTCATTTTTTTTTTTTTTGATGATGATGAACTTTGAGCCTTGTGGCTTTAATTTTATTTTACTTTTATTTTTAACCAAGAATATGCATTGGTACATTGCATACATAATGATCACATTCATCACAGTTATCTTGTACCTGTACATGATGCATCTTGGTTCTCCCCGCTCTTCCCCTCCCTTCCCCTCTGTTCCCTCCTTCCCTATTTACAGCAGGTTTATTCATATTTTTCCATTATCTCCCTTTTCCCTTTTCTTTCCTTTTTCCCTTGCTGCTTTTACCCCTTCTTTCTTTCTAGTTCTATCTTTTGAATATTATATTCCTTTTATATAATATCTATTACACCTCTTTGTCCTTATTTACACTTATGATTTCTCATATCAGAGAAACAATTTGATGTATACTCATGAGTACCTGATTTATTTCACTTAAGAATATGTTTGCAAGGTAGGGGGATTTAGCTCAAGTGTCTCTAGTTTATCCTGTTTAATGGCGGTGTAGTACTCCACTGTGTAGAAAAACCTCAGCTTATTTAGCCATTCCGGGGTTGTTGGGCATTTAGGTTGTTTCCAAGACTTAGCTGTTACAAATTGTGTTGCTATGAACATGGTTGTGCATATATCACTGTGGTATGATGATTTTAATTCTTCTGGGAAGATATCCAGCAGGGAAATAGCTGGATCAAACGAAATCTCTAGTTGTAGTTTTTTGAGGAATCTTCATACTGATTCCCACAGTGGCTGGACCAATCTACATTCCCACCAACAGTGGAGGAGGGTTCCTTTTTCCCCCGCAGCCTCGCCAGCATTTGTTATTGGTTGATTTTTTTCATAAACACAGTTCTTTCTGGAGTGAGATGGACTCTTAATGTTCTTTAGATTTGCATCTCTTGAATGACTAGTGATATTGAACACTTTTTCATATATTTATTTGCCATTTTTATTGCTTCATCTGAGAAATGTTTATTCATTTCAGAAGCTCATTTTTGGATTGGGTTTTTAAATTTGGGAGGTATGATTTTTTTGAGTTCTTTGTGTATTCTAGATATTAGACCTTTGTCTGATGGATAGCTACCAAAATTTTTTTCCCAGTCTGTGGGGTTTTGCCCTGCTCTATTGGTGATTTCTTTTGCTGTGTAAAAGCTTTGTAATAGCATGTGGAACCAAGAACTGATTCTTTGTATTGTTTCCCGTGCAGTCTGGGTTCTGCTCATAGACTTTTTTCCCATGCCTATGTCTTGGAGGGTTCTTCCTATTTTATTCTCCAGTAAATTTAGTGTTTCTGTTTTAATATTTAGATCTTTGACCTACTTCAATCTCAGTTTAGTGCGTGGTGAGAGACATGTATCTAGTTTCAGTCTTGACAGTTGTACAGCTGAATTCTACAAGAAATTCAAGGATGATCTAATACCATTATTCCTTAAACTCCTTAATGAAATTGAAAAGGAAGCAGTACTTCCAAAATCATTCCTAGAAGCAAGCATTACCCTAGGACTAAAATCAGAAAATGATCCAACTGAAAAAGAGAACTACAGGCCAATTTCCCTAATGAACATAGATGCAAAAATTCTCAACAAGATACTGGCTAACAGAATGCAATGAATTATCGAGAAGATTATACACTACGACCAAGTAGGATTCATCCCAGGGATGCAGGGATGGTTCAACATATGCAAATCAATATATGTAACACACTATATCAACAAAGTCAAAGACAAAAATCACATGATTATCTCAATAGATGCGGAAAAAGCATTTAAAAAAATACAACTCCCATTCATGATAAATACACTACCGAAATTAGGAATAGATGGTCCATATCTAAATTGGACAAAAACCGTCTATGACAAACCAATGGCCAACATCACACTAAATGGTCAGAAACTGGAAGCTTTCACACTAAAATCTGGAACAAGACAAGGTTGCCCACTATCACCACTATTATTCAACATAGTTCTAGAAATATTAGCCAGAGCGTTTAGACAAGAGAAAGAAATAAAAGAAAAAAAAGATATTATTTATTTGCAGTTGACATGATGCTTTATGTAGAAGACCCAAAAAAATCCACTAAAAAACTTCTAGATTAAATAACTAAATTCAGTTTTGTAGCTGGATACAAAGTCAATACGCAAAAGACAATAGCATTCCTATATACCAATAAAAAATTCACTGAGAAAGAAATAACAGAAGATGTTCCTTTCACAATTGTATTCAAAAAATAAAATTCTTAAGACTCTACCTAACAAAACAAGTAAAAGATCTTTTTATTAAAAACTATACTACTCTACGAAAGGAAATTGAAAGGGATATCAGAAAATGAAAAGATATACTGTGCTCCTGGGCAGGAAAAACCAACATATTCAAAATGGCTATACTTCCTAAATTACTATACAGAGTTAATTCAATTCCAATCAAAATACCATCAACATACTTCAAAGAATTAGAAAGGATAATCATGAATTTCATCTGGAACCAGAAGAGACCAAGAATAGCAAAAGCAATCCTAAGCAACTGGGGCAAGGCAGGGAGCATCACAATCCCTGACCTAAAACTATACTGTAAAGCTACGGTGATAAAAACAGCATGGTACTGGTAAAAAGACAGACTGAGTATCAGTGGAACAGACTGGAAGATGCAGAAACAACTCCAAACACACTCAAATACCTTATCTTCGACAAAAGAGCCAAACACCCTCACTGAAAGAAAGATAGCCTCTTTAATAAATGGTGCTGGAAGAAACTGGCTTACCACATGCCAAAAACTAAAACTAGATACATGTCCCTCACCATGTACTAAGCTAAAATCAAAGTGGATCAAAGACCTAAACTTTAAAACAGAAACACTAAATCTCCTGGAGAATAAAATAGGAAGAACTCTCGAAGACATAGGGGATTGGAAAAATATTTATGAACAGAACCCAGACTGCATGGGAAACAATGCAAAGAATCAATGCTTGGGACCACAGCCTATAAAGAGTCTTTTGAACAGCAAAAGAAATTACTAATAATAGAGTGAGGCAAGAACTCACAGATTGGGGAAAAAAAAATTGGTAGATATCCCTCAGACAAAGGTTTAACATCTAGAATATATAAAGAACTCAAAAAAATCACACCCCCCAAATTTAAAGATCCTATCCAAAAATGGGCATCTGAAATGAATAAACATTTCTCAGATGAAGAAATAAAAATGCAAATAAATACATGAAAAAATGTTCAACCTCATTGGTCATTCGAGAGATGCAGATCAAAACAACACTAAGATAACATCTCACTCCAGAAAGAATAGCTATATCAAGAATTCAACCAATAACAAGTGCTGGTGAGGCTGCAGGGAAAAAGGAACCCTCCTGCACTGTTGGTGGGAATGTAGATGGTCCAACCACTGTGGAAATCAGTGTGGAGATTCCTCAGAAAACTACAACTAGAGGTTCCATTTGACCCAGCTATCCCTCTGTTTGGTATCTTCCCAGAAGAATTAAAATCATCATATCACAGTGATATATGCACAACCATGTTCATAGCAATACAATTTGTAATAGCTAAGTCTTGGAAACAACCTAAATGCCCAACAACTGATGAAAGGCTAAAGATGATGTGCTTTTTCTACACAAAGGTGTACTACACTGCCATAAAGAAAGATAAACTAGTCATTTGTATGTAAATGGATGTTCCTTGAGAATGTACTATTAAGTGAGATAAATCAGACACTTATCAGTACACCTCGAATTGTTTCTCTGATATGAGAAACCATAAGTGTAAATAAGGACAAAGGGGTATGATAGATATTATGTTAAAAAAAAAAGATAGTATTCAAAAGAGAGGAGAACTAGATAGGGGAAAAAGTGGATAAAGAAGGAAGGTTAAAAGGAAAGTAAGATGAAAGGGGAAAAAATGGAAAAATGTAAATAAACTTGTTGCAAATAGAGAGGGGTGGGTGAATGGAAGGGAGGGGTGGGGAAGAGGGGGGAAAACCAAGATACATCATGTACAGGTACAAAATAACCATGTTGATTATGATCATTATGTAGACAATGTACCAATACATGTTCTTGGTAAAAATAAAAATTTTTTTAAAAATCAACAATAAGTGAAGAAGTATGGTTATTATCAGGTATTTGTGTGCTGAAATATTCCACAACACTTTAGCCAATCAACTAACAAACCCACAATATATGTGTCAAATAAATTGGTTTTGGTATGCAAAGAGAAAATAATCCATATGTCTAGTTGTGTTTAGTGTGCTGGCACCCTGCTGTAAGCCCTTATGCTGTCTGGGATAAATATATTTTTCAATATGAATTTCAAGAAATCTCCTGGAATGTGCTTTGCTGAGCTTCTAAAGTACTACGTGTGATCATAATATAGATAATTCCAGGAAAACAGGTGACTTCACTTTGTTGTATTTTCCAAGAAAAACCTTGTAAATTTTCTAGAAGTAAAGAGTTGTCTATTTCTTTATGGCAGGAGAATGTGCATAAAACAAGAAAATGTCTGTTTTGACTTATTTTTATGTCAAGTTATCAGTGGAAGATCTATCATACTATTTTCACTTAGGTCTAAAGTAAAATGTTATTTTAAAAATGATTGGCTCCTCATTAATCTTATTAAGTTCATTTGATTTAGCCATAAAAATTTAAATAGTTTAGGTCAAATAATAATATAAGGCCTGAAAATTTCTCAAATTAAAAATAAATTAATGATGTGGCTTGAAAATAATGTTAATCTGCTTTGCTCACTATAGTAACGATGTTACTATCTGTATCTATGTCATGTCATTTTAGAACTGTCAAATATATACAACAATATGTATTTTAAAATAGAAACAGAATGAAATATTAAACAAAAATATACATATGCTCTCACCTAAATTAGTCTATACATATAGATTTGGGCACACAGAGAAGAAATAGCACAAAATATTTGAGGACTCTTATTTTACTTTCATCAAGTCATAATTACTATACAAAAAACTGAACATGATTAAAGTCTACAATTGTCTACACTTTGATGAGTTTGGACATATAGATGTATATTCATGTTACCAGCAACAGAATTAAGGAAAAAATTTATCTATCACCTTTTCTATGGTGCAGTCTCATGTTTCGAAGGTTTGGTCTCCAGCCTGTGGTGGCAATGGGAGGTAGTAAAACTATTAGGAGACAGGATCTATTAGAAGGAAGTTATTGGGGATTTGCCCTTGATATTCTCCCTCTCTCTCTCTCTTTCTCCTTCCAGGCTTCCACAAGATAAACATGAAGTACTCCTGACATGATGTACTGTGCTGCCACAGGCTCAAAGCAACAAGGCCAAACAACCATGGACTGACACCTCTGAAACAGTGAGCAAATAAACCTTTCTTCCTTAAACTTGTTTATCTCAGGTGTTTTTTCACAGTGACAGAAAGCAGACACACACACACACACACACACACACACACACACACACACACACACAAACACACCCCAGAAATGTGAGGATTTCTTTTGGAAAATTGAGGGAAATTGTGAGTGATCCTCTAAATTTCAAGCAATTTAACACAATTATCTCAGTACAATTCAAACCTGTAAGGGAGACATGGTGAATTTTATTGTAATGCTATTATTGAAGAGGCTAATATCAACACTACAGCTAAGATTTTTTTCAAATATTGCAAAGGCTAATCTTTAGGGGATCAATAGTGTATATTTAATTCACTATGCCACTCAAGCACTTGTTATGCACTCACCCTCATTCATATTAGACTCCAGCAAACTGAAGACTCTATTCTTGGAGAGAAAATAAAACTAGAAAAAGCACAAATGATATGGTTATTATATAACACTTCATACTTGGATACCTTGGAAAGGGGATATATCAGATAAACACAAAAGCAAGTTTAACAAATACTGTTGATCAGCCCCTCTAGACTACAATTGCTTATTTTGGTTCTTTGGAATAGATGAGAAATAACCTTGACCCCATATACAGCATACTCATAGAGATGATCCTCTCATTTGCTCCTCTAATAATGAAGATTATAACTGTTGTTATGGACTGCATTTTTTTCCCAAAATTCACATGTTGAATCACAAACCTCCTATCTCACTATCTTTAGAGATAGAGCCTGTTATGGTTTACATCTGGAATGAATGTCCCCTAAAAGTCTCATGTGTTCCTATGTGTGGCTTTAGGAATGTGATTGGATAATGGCAGAGTTATACTCATCAATGGATTGATCCACTGGTGAGTTCACAGCGAACTGAGCTGCTAGGAGGTCAAGCCTGGTTGGAAGATTTAGTCACTGGGGACTTGCCTGAGATGGTATTTCTTCATCTGCCTGTGTCCCCCCTTTTCACTGTTTACTCATCACCATGAAGTGAGCAGCTTTCCTAGATCATGCCCTTTTACCATGACACTTCTGCCTTGGAGCCAGCCAACCATGGACTGGATCCCCTCAGCCATGAACTGAACTGAACCTCTCCTTTTAAAATGGTGTGTACTGGCTGTCATGTCCAGCAACAGGAAGGTGGACTAACACAGAGCCTTTAAAGAGGTAATTAAGGTTAAATGAAGTCTTCAAGATTAGAGTCTACTCTGATGGGACTGATGCCTCTATCAGAGGAGGAGAGATAAAGAAGTTTTTTCATCTGCATTCTTATAGGAACAGTCATATGAGGATAAAGAGGCAGACGGAGCTCGCCAAAAGCCAACCCTGAAAGCACCTTGATCATGCACTTCTAACTTGGAAAACAATGAGAAAATTAGGATTTCTTAAGCCTCTTTGTCTGTAGCAGTTTGTATGGCAACCTGAGCAGACTCATACAACCACCAACCTACCACCCTCTGGAACAGAAGTTTGAAAGCTTTCTCTGCAAAGGACTAAATAGTAAATAACTTCAACTATGTAGGCCGCAAAACTGTGTCAGCTACTTAACTCTGCTGCTATATCATGGACTTAGTCTTAGACAACCAATCAATAAGTAGACATAACTCTA
The DNA here is from genome assembly GCA_004026905.1 of Hystrix cristata. Classification (NCBI taxonomy): domain Eukaryota; kingdom Metazoa; phylum Chordata; class Mammalia; order Rodentia; family Hystricidae; genus Hystrix; species Hystrix cristata. The sequence goes on from PVJO010009384.1 coordinate 21,319, forward strand.
TCTTTATAAAATTTTACAATGCAGGCAGTAGGCTAAGGCTGTAGTCTGCCAACTGCCAACTGAAAATTTCACTTGGTAACAATGCCTTGTACCAAAAAATCCCAAGAATTAGCTTCGGGGAGAGACTTGGAATCTCTAATATTTATTATTAAGGGAACATGAATATTTCATTACCAGTAAAGCATGATGGGCACTGAAAGAACAACGTCTGGTGGGCTGTCTCACATCCTGGCTGAAATAGTTTTTCCTCCACACCTACTCTGTCACATAACTTCAGCGCCCATTATTATTCTAAAAAATGCCATAGAATGTCCAAGCGGACAGTATGACTTCTCTATTTTAGGAACCATACTTGACCCAACTAGATCGCAAATAAGTTGAATCTTGCCTGACTTCCTTCTTCTAAAGCAATGAAAAACATTCTGTGTTTTCCTCCAAGTTGAACTCTCCTTCAGTCTTGTCAAGTAAGCATCAAAGTCTTTACAAGGCTTATGTCAATGTTGTTCTGGGGATAGGAATCGGCACAGATGTTCTGAAATAATATTAGGCCCTTAGACCCTTGGTATGCTTTTCTGGTTGATTTGATTTTTCTCCTAAAGTGCTTCTTGTCAGAGACTCTGAGTTCCCATTGCCAAAAGCCCAATCATTCTTTCTCACTCTCAAATACCTACTCTATAACCCAGGCTAGAACAGATTTGCAATGATCAAATTGTAAGGAAAAGTGGGATTGAGAAATATTGAACTTTTATTTTGTACAAGTTAGCTCTGCTTCACACAGACCCAATCCATCAGATTTCCTCAAAGTAAATCAGTCTGGATTGTACCAGGCCCTCAATAAATATCTACTGAATGAATGAATCGCAAGCACAATTTCATGTTATAAATGATGTAAGATCTGTAGTCCAAGAAGGATCACTTTACATCTTGAAATAACTCAAGCACAATAGCTGCTGAAATAGGGATTCTTAACACAGAGAACATTGCTGTCAGCCATGCATTCTTCTGGAAGAAAGGATGGGTGCAGATAGACTCTGTGATGTCTCCTCACAAATGTTTATAAGTCAATGCTCTTATTATTATTAACAATGCTGCAATGAATAACCTTTCTGAGTCCCATATCATGCATGGGCAGGAGGATATGATTTCTAACTCGGCTTCCTCCTGTAGCAGGATTAGACACTCAGACTGTGACTGAACAATGCTTCCCAGGAGGCAGAGACAAAACACTGTCCTGATTACTTTGGTCTTAAGCAGAGGATTTACTTGTTTCATAAAATATAGGCAGAAGTAACAATGTCCTAATTTTGCTCAGAGACACAAGAATCTCTGTTTCCCTCTAGGTCTATCCCTGACATGGGACCAGGACATCTCCCACAGGAAGTGCCACCTCAGCCTGGCACAGGAATTCGAAGGCATCAGACAGACCAGAAGCTGACCTGCAACCCCCCTCAGGTGAGCAATACATAAATGCTTTTGTGCTAAGCCACTGAGATTTTCAGGTTTTTGATTTCCACCAGAAAAGCTATCAGAGTTAGACTAATTTTCCAAAGTCGGGATGGTTGAGTCAAAACATAAATGCAACTTTTGATAGATATTACCAAGTGTCTTTCCACAGTAATAACACCATTTTATACTGTAATAACTTATCAGCACACTCTCTGCAAAGATCACAGCACACTTGTGGAAGTTTATCAACGCAATCAGTGAGAAATTATATCTCAATGCTGCCTGAGCTTGCATTTCCAAAACTCAGACTGGGATTAATCCTTTTCCTAATTTAAGCCTCTTGCATTTCACAGCTCTTTGTTAATACCTTCATCCCTTTTCTGTTGGGTTGGCGGTATTTTCTTCTCAATTTCTGGATGCTCTATCTGTAGTAAGAATAGCTCTTCTTAGTGTGATTGGCAAATGTTTTTCCTAATATCCTCATATCACTTGACCCTGAATAATTCCACTGAATTTCATGATGCTTTGTTTTTTTTCAAATACCCAAATGCATGTATTCTACCAAGTTTAGTTTACATGAAAATGTATGACATATATTTAAAATACAGAGATATTTGCAATTGGCAAGTCTTACTTAGTAAAATGAAGAATCTTTGTTTTAAAATTCAAAAATATTCTTGTAGAAATATTCTTGTAAGAATATTCTTAAAAATAATCTTGTAAGAATATTTAAAACATTTGTAACCCTTAGTGCTAAGACAACCTGGTTTTAGCTGAACTAAATACAATGAGTCATTTTCATATAAGTATTATCATAAAAATAATCAGAAAGTCACAAAAATGCCCGAAGTCACATATTAGAGTAATCTGATTAATAAAATAACAATATTCTATTTTCAGTTATTGATTTATTACAAAAGAATGAGTGTAAGACAAGCTCCCTCTATTCTTCTCTGATTCTCACTCGTATGGTAATCCAGGCTGTTTCTAGAACAGTGAATTTTTTCAAATGTTTTTGCTAATTTGTACTAAAAGAAAACAAAATAATAACTTAAAAATTATGCTCTGCCCCCCAAGCATTTTAAAGTTAGAATCAGAAATTATTCATTTAAAATTGCAATGTATTTTTTTATAAAATATCATTCACATTTAAATAACCTATAGAAATTTTCATTGCATGTTTGTTAGACATAATTTGTTGATACTTCTCCCTCACTTGCAAACGAATTTATTATCCTGTCATAAGCATCACTCAGTTTAATTTCTAGAGAATACACAAAAGCAAACCCAAACAAAAACAAAACAAACAAATCCACAGAGAGCAAACCTTACTGGAATTTACCAAGTTATTCTTAATTATAATGTTAATCTTTCATCTTGACACATCTTCATTAAATCTGTAGGCTTGGAAAGATTTGCAGAGATTGAAATACTGTTCATTTCAATATGTCTCTGCTAATAAATGTTTTGGATAAAATGTTTTAATCTTACCACACTCTTTATTATATATGTTTGTCAAAACCTGGACCTACAGATTTACCTTACTCAATTTGGAAAGTGTCAGCCATATAACCTCATTGACAAAGCTAGTCAATATTTTCAAACTAATCAGAAAGATCAGAATTCTTTCTGTCAGAGAAAGTCTGCCTTCATTTTTCAATTCAAATAAATATATTAATCTGCATTCCTATAGCGACCATCTCATTCTGAAATCTAACTCTAAAATAGATAAGAGACTCTTCCTGTGAATATCCTGAATGGATAAAATAGTGTCCTGCCATCTTCAATATTTCTTACCTGAGCTCCTCTGTTTGGCTTTCATGGGATTCCCTCAGGAGTGATTAATTTCCTGACAATAACAGAATCTTCACATGAAAATTGTCATATTTTCTTTCTTGTCTTACTACAAAATTCCTCAAAAGGCTTTATTTCTAGGTGTACTTTAGTGATAAAAATATATATATTCAGGGACAAACAATGCTGTCTCAATAAAAACATGCTTCCTGGAAAATAATTCATATTTCAAACTGCCTCTTTGTTTTACACCATAACAAAACCCCCCATTTTTTTCTTTTTGTAAAGGGGCAAAAAGGAAAGGAAATGAGCAGTTTATAGCACATTGGATGGCAAAACTTCAAATTAAATATGATAAAAGAGCAGATATGGAATTCCAAGTTCTGGAATGTGATTTATGTAGAATTTTCTTGTCTATCTGGTATTTGGAATATATTTGTGTACTGCAAGAATTATCTATGCCTTAAATTGAAGACCATTATCTCAGAGGGTGACATTTCATTTACTTTCAGGAAAAATTAAAACAGAACTTTTCAAAAACTTGATCGTCTTAGTCACTTTCTTGTGACTGGAACACAAAACCAAACACCTGGAATTTAAAGGAATAGAAGTTTATTTTGGCTCATGGTTTCAGAGGTCTCAGTCTTTGCATGGAAGAAGAGCATGGTGGAGGACAGCTACTCACGTCATGGAGACCAGGAAGCCAAGACGGACGGGAGGAGCTGGAGAGGGAGATACTCCCTTTCAAATCAGTCCCTTCCCAGTGACCCACGTCTTCTCTCTAGGCCCCACCTCCCAAAATTATATTTAGCTCTGAACTCACCACAGATTAATCCATGGATGAGTACAATGCCCATAATCCAATCACCTTCCAAAAGTCCTGCCTCTGAGCACATGAGATTTGGGGGGTCATTCTTTACCTAAACCATAACAATCCCTTTCCCAGACAACTCAGATTATCTAGAAAGGTAAAAATTTCCTATGTTGAGCAGATGGAGCCTGAACGTAACAAATAAGTGGGGTAGGTAGTTGGGCAACTTGCCCATTGTGTCAACTAGCATTTCTCTAAAACTCCAACTATTTTGCTAACTGTGCAGATGACCTTCGTTGGAAAGAGCATCTTTGCAGATAGTATCAAGTTAAAATGAGGTCATATTGGATTAGGATAGGCTTCTTTATAAGAAAAGGAAAATTGGGCACAGAAACATAGGCAAACAGGGAGATGGCCATTCAAAGATGGGAGCATAGACTGCACTCATACTGCCATAAAACAAGGAGTACCAAGGCTCGCCAGCAACCACCCAAAGCTTTAAGTGGTAAGGGAGTGCTCTTCCCTAATCTTCTGAGAAGGAGCAGGGACCAGGCAACACTATGATTTCAGACTTTGAAACTCTAAACTATGGGAGAATAAACTTCTCTTAGTTTGTGTTACTTTATTATATCAACCCTGGAAAACTAATGCATGCTAAGATTGGATCTTTCATATCATATAATTTACTGAATTTTGGGAATTTGTGGATGTAGGCACATTTACATGTAGCAAAATTTCCGATAGTACCATCAGCATTGAAAAGAAGCTGATGTCCAGTGGTTGAGTTGAATAAAGATGTAATGTGTACACAGACAAACTTAATTTTGGCTTTGAACACACCTTCAGGATTTTGATGATAAATGCTTCAATGGCAATTATACTTAGTCTAAAACCAGAAGACCACTTTCAAAATTTGGAAATTATTCAATGTTCTGGGAATGGTATGTGAATACAGAGCTCCTATATCTGGGATTGAGCTCAAATTATCCCAGAGAAAGTGTCTTAGTCATGAAAATGGACAAGGAGCCAAATTATTTTTTACAGAATAAATAAGATGATAGTTCTTACACTTCAGGGTTGAGGAGGTGATGTGCACAGTGCTCATTAAGGTAGTGGGGTGTTCTAGGTTGTGGACAATCCTTGAAAAGTGTGTATCTGGCCCACCGACTACCTATAACTTATATAACTTGATACTAATTATATTTTGGAACTGTAGATTTCAGATGAATGGAAAGTTGGATTTAAGGAAAATTATGTAGATTTTCTTGCAATTAGAGAACTCAAATGAAAATAAACAGAAGGTACAATACAGAATTAAAGTTTGGAGAAATTAGAGTGTAATTGGAAACTATCAATGGAGTCATGGTAAAATTTGCCAAAGTAAGTTCTCAGAGATTCCGAGAACATTGAGAAAGGTTGGGAACAGAATGTGGCTTTTACGACTCTAAGCTGAGTGTCTGTTTCTCTAATGGCAATTTAACTTCTTCTTACATGGAAATGACTATACTGTGTATAGGCTGATGCAACTCAATCTGATTATGTGTCATAAGGGATAGTCTATAATATGGACTCAGAGTATGAGAAGATCATTGGTATTCCAGAAATTAAAATACTTTTTCATCAGAAATGGAAGGTACTTCCCAGAACTTAGACATCCATGTCACAGGCATTTGCGTTCCAGTAAAGATGCCATATCAAGATGCTTTGGTAAGAGTATTGTTTCTTCAAGTTTGATTATAACTTGAAGAAATTGCTGATTAGTATCTCTCTGGTATTGTATTTACCCTGAGTGAATTGTAACTAATTATGATTGCATAATTGAAAACATGTAGAAAAAACAAGGAAAAATGTCAGAAAAGAAAATGTCCAGATCAACCTTGTGAATCTCTTCCTGGGAGCTGAATATATACCCGCCCTGGAATTTGCTACACAGTGTGCTACTTAAGGGTTATTTAAATCCAGCTCACCTGGGTCTGTACAACTAATGCAGGTACATGCAGAGGCCAAGCTGAAGGACCCTTTGATCCAACCACATTTTCACAGAACTTGACTCTATACTTATTATAACTTTTGAAAAAGGTAAAGGCAGAGAAGAAAGAAGTAATAGTCTCTGTAATGTCACAGGAACTGGAAATAAGAATGGTTCAGCCCTGAAAATATTCTAGTTCTCCAAGATGATGGACCATGACATTGCAGGATTTCATCAAGATTCATTTAAACATCTATTCTAAGCCTATGTGGAAAACAACACACAGCAAATGGGCCCTTCTAAAAACAGTATTAATAATAAAGGCAATAATAGCAAATATGGAGCTTAGCGTGTTCTCCATGTACCAGGACTTTCTTCATACTTTTAAGTTAATCATCTCATTTAACCTTTCACACTGTGTAGAAGGTTCCATCATGGACAGCTCCTGAACGATCTGATGATCTGCAGGCCTCATGCACGTAGGTGAAGTGGATGACCAGAAACTGATCAAAATTTGAAATATTCTTTCCAAGTTATTGAGAAGGACCATTTCAGAATTAATCACTCCCAGTTCAAGGTTGCACAAGTGACTCTTTTTCCTCTGGGCTTTCCCCTGAAGTCTACTTGTGGTTTCCAAGGCCCACAAAGAGAACTTGCAGCTAGTATGGCAACAAGAAAGGCTGTTTTGCAGGCTCCTGATAAAAATAGAAAAGAAAGGAGTCTTTCCTATTTCCATAAGAGGACAGAGTTGGGAGGAGGTTTTAATCTTTATTTGGTTGGTGGCCCAGCCTAGCTCTGGCAATGAAAGAGTTCAGAAAGAGCATCGAAAAATGAGTAACCTGAAGAGCACAGGTTGCCCATTTTTCTGGCTCTTGATTGCTGTGCTACCTAACAAGTTGTTGAGCAGATTCCTCTAAAGGTTTCCTTAGGAAGGAAGCCCATAAACAAGAGCAAGGAATTTCCCTACAAAGTATCAAACCCAGAACATTAGGGGATGATTGTATGGGTTGAAAAATCAGCTTACACTAGCGCAGAAATTAAATCCATCTTTATTTTGTATTGAACCAGTTAGCATAGCTGTTCTCCTTTGGGGGCAGTGGGTGCTCTGTAACTCACAGTGCCTCCCACATGCAGAATTTATGATACTTGTAAGCGTTAGGTGGGTGCAAAGTTTACTGCCGAAGATCTGGGGAGCGCGAAGATCTTGTTAGGAGTTGAATTTAAATAGGCAGCATTGGTTTATGTAATCAGTGCCTTAATCTGCAAATTTTTCTAAAAATATGAACCTTTCCTGGACTTTTTAAAGACACAAAATCAAATGTCCTTTTAAATTATATTTGTTTAAACAATTTGTCCAGAAATAATTACTTAATAGTAAATACTTGGAATTATTCAAACCAAATTTGTTAATAAAAATGGAAAAACAAAAAATATCACAAAGGTTTAAACACAAAGACCTCAAATTATTGGATAGAAAGGAAAAAAAACTTTTTAAAAAAACATGTAATTATAGATCATTGGGAAAATAATAACAATCCTAAAATAACTTAGAAAAGTACCTAATGTATGGCAATCATTTTACTCTAAGGAAATGTCATATATACAGACACAAATATATTCAGAAAAAAGGACAAATGGTAAATACACACTGAACTTCAAGTAAAAAAAAAACTTTAAAAATATAACAAAAGAATAAGAACTTTAAAAATAAGTATAAATATGAAAACATGAACACCAAAATATTATAAAAGCAATACTTAAGACAAAGAACTGCTTTATTGTCAAGAAAAAATAGACAGGATTATTCAAGTTTAAAAATAGATAATAAAATTGTATGCACAAATTTTGAAAAAGGTGCTATAAATGCCAAAATAACAGGTATATTTTAATTGAAAGTATAAAAATGTGCAGTAGTACATATGAAAATGAACATTAAAACTTCAGGAAAAAATATATACTAACTCACTGGCACTCTACAATATAGAAATTCTTTCAGAAAGTTAACAAAATCTGGATCTTCCAAATTCTTCTAAATAAACTAGCAAAGAATTGAAGCAACATACTGAAAAAGAGAAAGCACACAAAAACTACAACCAATGTCATTTATTTACTATTCTTTCTGAAATATATAAACCATTACTATACTATAAAATTTCTCCCACTAGATATAATTCAATATTAGGAAATCTATTAATAAAATATACCACATCAATAGGCCAAAGATATTTCCTTCTCAGTGGATGCCCAAACAGCACTTAAAAATTCAATACACATTTCTTACAATAACTTTTATAGAAATGAAAATTAGAAGATATTTCTTCAATTCAATAAAATTGGTATCTCAGGCAGTCAATATCACATTCAATCGTGAAACACTAGAGATATTACTAATATTTGAAGCATTTTAATCAACTCTAAGCAATAAAGATAATCTTAAGTTTCATCTTCACATAAATATTTTCCATTTAAGAACTTGCTTATAGCAGCAGATACTTTATGTGTGTATTTTATGAATAATCAGATTGGATCATAAGAGTCTTACGCAGAAGTTATAATGATTGCTCATTTTTACTGACAAGTACGTTGAGTTGGAGACAGGTGAGATGACCTGACAGAAGGGTGAACACACCACACAGGAATCTTTATTGATTTCTAGACATAACGCAAACTAGACAGTTGCAAAATGTTCTCATTTTGAAATCACCGATTCTGGATAAAATATCCTTTTTCATGGATTGCTACCCTCACAGTCAGCACAAGATAACTTCTAATTTCCTTTCTGTTTCCTAAAATAAGAGGTCCACTGCCAAAGGTATGACTCTACTGAAAACTCCAGAAAAGTCTGACCTTGAGTCCACTGCACTTAGCAGGAGAAAAGTTTAAAGTTGATCCAAGTCAACAGTTGCCTCAGGAAACCAATGCATGAAAATTAAATCCTCCCTGAGAAGAAATGTCATTGAAGACTCCAGAATATCCACAAATTAAGCTAAATCAAGTATGAGCTCTCAACGTAAAATAAATAAATCTAAACAAATTGAGTCATCTTGAGAACCTGTAGAGACAAAAAAGTAGAAACCACAAGAGAAATCAAATTTTAAAGATTTGTTTAAACGTTTGAAGAAATAGAAGACTAATTTGGCTATTATAGAGAAGGAGCTCTAGGATTGCTGAAAAATGCCCCCCACCAGGTTTGATCTAATGGCCGGCGTAATTCTGAAGTAGAAAGAAAGACCAAGAAAATGCCTCTACTTGCACCACTAGCCTTTCCCACACATCCCCACCCAACATTAGCCCATCACTAGAGGAGGAAACAGGAAATGATGTGCACGTGGAGGTCTGATTCAAACAACATTTAATGATGAATCCTCTTATACTGATCCCAAACGAATGGCGTTTTCCTACGAAACACTTGCTTCGAGGAAGCCTGTTAGCATTCTTTAGATCTGGGAATTCTCAAAAGAAACACTAGAAAAGTGGTTATATTTTCACACATTTGTGGTCCAAAGCCTTTAGAGATATATTTGCAATGTGCAATGGGTGTACAATGAGAGAAAAGTCGGTATTGGCGGAGGCAGT
>PVJO010009384.1:31014-69979 GCA_004026905.1 Hystrix cristata
GCTGATTTGCATACATTCCTTGCATTTTCCTCACTTTACTTTGCAGCCGGCTGCGAGTCCGCCACGCCAGTCCCGCCGCCTCGGACCCAGCGGACTATAGACTGAAACCTCTGCAGACTGTGAGCTAATAAACCTTTCTTCCCCTAACTTTGGGTGTCGGGTATTCTGTCCCAACAACGAGAGAAAAGTAACTAAAACACTTATCTAAGCTCTGTTCTTTGACATCTTACTGTGACCAGTTGCTTGAGTAGTGGCTGTGGAAAAGACCAGGGGAGGACTTCGAGGCCCTGAGAGGGACGGAGCCTTCCGATGGGTTGAGTGTGTGTGCGGAACACCCCCTTCAAAAATACAAATGCCTCAGCTTCATCCTGACAATACATTCAACTCTAAGGTGAGAAACAAAATCCCTTAATGCTCAAACCTTCCTCTGGAGAGCTATGTGTTATTGCAGTCATGTTGTGTGTTAGACCTGTGGCTAATGTTACTTCTTTTTTCTCCTGCAGCATGATTTTTTGGTCCTCATGAGTGCTGAATGAGCTAACATTCTTTAATATGTGTTGTTCTCCTAATTAAACTATGTAGAATGGTTTTGTGTTAAGCCCGGCCATGACAGATTCTCAGTCCAAGTATCATTTGAATGTCATTTCTAACCATGTTTGTATATTCATATGAACCGGAAGGAGCTTTTTAAAACAACCAATTTATGGGATTCACACTAAATCAATAAAATGAAAGTTTCGGTGAAAAGTCAAAAAGTGTTGTTACGAAATTAAAACTTTCACAGTGAATCTAGCATTCAAGAGGTGACAGAAAAATATAGTGAATGTCCAAGTTTTAACTAATTTGTAACAGTAAAAGATACGCCGCCGCCATTAATCTGCTTCGAAATAGTCCTCCTACATTCACACACACTTGCAACTGTTCTTGCAACTGTCTGAAGCGCTTCCCAATTCCTCTCTTGTGAATGTCTTTATAGGATGTAATAAAAAATAGGGTGCCTGCTGCGAAGGCATACGAATAGGAAGGCAGGCCCGTAAAACAACACAGTACGCCCTCATCCATGTTACTCACAGGATCTGGTGCTGTGATTTCTGGCTGTTTCCTCATATGAAAATGACTATGAAAGGTAAGTTTTGAATGGATTCAGGACATCGAGACACCCACACAGAGCAAGGAAAGCCACTGACAAAAAGACTCCTAGAACTGCTTCAGAAAGTGACAAGAATGACGGAATAAGTGTGCTCAATGCGAAGGCAAGTCTTTCAAGGAGGACCAATGGCAATACATGTTTTATTGTAATAATTTTTAAAATTTAAACATTCACTGTATTTTTCTATTACACCTTGCATACTCAGGATTAGGAAAGGTCATTCCATGTTATATGTGAAGGAGGTCAGAGATGTATTAGCCAGAAGGAAAGCAAGATGGGTACTGGGTAGACAGCCGTGTATGTTTACCAAACACACTCCTTTCACTTAATCCCACCCTAAAAAATGACTAAAAAGGAAACCATACGTAGCCCTTGGTTGGTCTTTCACTTAAGAAAGGTTAAGATACAATAGCTATATATTTGCCCTTATTTTTAGGATCTGATTATTTATTCTAATTCACAACTTCTTCAAAAATCATTTCTTCAATAAGAAATGGAAGGAAATAATGGAAACAAAGCTTTTGTAAATAAGGAGGGAGAATGGGGTGAATGGAGGGGAGGGGAATGGGAAAAAAAGAAACAACAAGATATATCATGTACAGGTACAAATCCCCTATGACGAATGGTATCACTATGTACATCTAAAATGTACCATTACAATAAATAAATAAATAAATTTTTAAAAAATGATTTTTCAATTAAAAAAATCATTTCTTCAACAAGTATAACCACAAGGGATATTAAAAATTAAACTACAACTGGCCTTGAAACAGTTATTCAATATTATGAATTTAGAGGGATACAACTTGTGCCATTTACACACAGAAGACTTAAGCCTAAGAGTTTATTTATATTCACTTTGGATGTAATTCTTAAAAATATAAAGTTGGACAGTTTGCTTGTCTATTTATTTTTTAATGATATCAGAAAAAAGCAATTTAGAAGACACAGAAGGATTCTGGTAGAATTAGACACACCAGTATCATGTAGAAGTTATGGCTGACATGCCGATCAAAAGCAAAATGACAGGAAAAACACTAAAACATATAAAATAATTAAAAACATAATCTGTGATTGTTGACTATACTGTTCTACAAGTCTTGGTATTCTCAAAGCAGTATTATGTTATATAGTAAGATAGTATTTGTAATAAAAAATAAATTGTATTCAGCATCTTTACTAAGAAAAAAGAATCTACACAGCTTTTAAAAAAAGAAAATCTAACAAGCTTTTATATTTTCCAGGAAAAAATTCTATTTTCTAGAAAATGTACTTTGTAATTTACCTAGTACTGATAATAAGCAAAGCAATATGGTGTGTTCTAGAAATATGGCTAATAATTATAAAGCATCATTCAACATAGAAATTTTATGCATGTCTGATTAGTTAAATGTGCTACAGATTTGAAAATATATTGTGTACCTATTTTTTATTTTAAAATCTTAACAAAAATCTTATATTTACACGGTAAATGAAAAATGATATGTAAGTTGAATGTTATTCTTTTATACATATAAATATTTAAAGTGACTTCTAATTTGTTGATTGATTCTTGAATTACTTTTACCTACGTTAAAATATCTCAATTTTTAAAATATTTGGGAAGAGTTCTACTTGAAAATTAAAAAGTGTAAAATATTTAAAATACATGTTTCAATAAATGTTTCAGTTTAACATTGAACGATAAACCACTCTGTAATCAAAACTCAAAAATAAATTACATGTAACCTTGATTTGACTAATGATTAATTGAAATGGTCATGAGTTTCAAATATTTTTAGTCCTGTATTAATTTTTTGCTGAGATTAATATAAGATTAAAAAATAAAATGAATTTTTCTGAGAAGGCTAATAGCTTAAACAAATTAGGAAATTTCCTTCTGGTGAATAATAAGGGTGCAGGCAATAAATTTTTGAGAATTATTAAATTAAGAAGAATTAGTGCATTTTATTTTTATATGTGGAACTGTTTAAATATAAAATATTACAAAAAGGTTTAAAGCTAAAATACCTTCCTATGTCCTCTATATATAGGTCTGTTATAATTGACACATAAGTCATTGATCAATACTTTCACCAATTTGACCATGTAAATATATTTTTATGGCAAAAAATAGATTATGTTTATAATTATTTCCTGTTATTTTTCTTCAGAAGTTAGTAATTTAATCTTATTTCCATGTATACATTTCTATAAACTTATTTCTTCAAACTAACACAGCATCAGTGCTTTTAGTATTCATTATTTTTCCTCCAAACATTTAAAGGCAGAGCAACTGACTCCTTTATTTCTTACAGTTCTTTCTAACAGTATAATTACACTAATTGTTGATTAAGCTTGTCTAAGTAGATCCCCTTTATCCATGTCTTTCTTATTCCAAGAAATCTTCCTTGTTTTGATAATGGAAATCCCCTATCAATATCTAGAGCTGTGGTGGTACACTCTTGCAATCCCAGCCTCTCGGGAGACTGAGACAGGTTGACAGCAAATTCCAGACCACCCCAGGCAATTTAGCAAGAAGCTGTCTCAAAATTAATTAATTAATTAGTTAATTAATTAAAGGGACAGGTGGTGTATTTAGTATTAGAGCCTCTTCCTAGCCTGTGTGAGCCCCTGGATTCTCACTACCACAAAAAAAATCATAAAATAAGATGTGTAGAGATAACTTTTCTGTGTTTTGCATGTGTAAATGTCTCTCTAATTTGACTATCATTGTAGATTTGACTATGTAGAAATTTAGGTTAAATACTTCCAGTAAAATTTTTAGTCTTTTTTTCTATTCATGGCCTTACAGTGCCAAAAATATTATTATTCATCCATTAGAGTGTTGTTTTATTCTTCTATAAAATTTTAATAAGCATTTCCTTGTTGTTTTTCTAATACTTCATAATAACCTGTCTAAATCTGGGTTATTTTTCATTTATTGTTTGATCTTTTCTAATCCAGAGACATGCTAAGATAGACATAGACAGAAGGGAAATTCAAAAAAAATCAAATATTTGAAAGAAAGAGTGCTCTGCATTATGTAAAGACAGATAATTTGAGTGTAAGAATATTTGCTTCTTAGAAGGTATGGATCTGAACATATTACAAAGAATATTCTTGAGAAGTGAGTTGGAATTAGTTCAAAGATCACCAAGATAAAGTCATTTGAGCTAAATAATACGTTAATTGAAACTGGATAAAGTTTATAATATGATGTACTTGTTAGTATAGAGAAACTCTTATCTGAATGTCAGTTGTTAGAATGAAAGATTCTGTTTCTTTTAAACAATAGTGCCATTAAAATCAAATAAGCCACTATATTCTGTGGTTTTCACTTGTCAATTGAAGAATATTTAGAGTAACCCAAATATAATTTTCTTGGGTTGATGTAAATTTAAATTTTTCAGTAAAATGAGTGATTAAAATTTGGACTTTTAAAAGTAGATTTATTTTCTGGTCATATATATCTCGTGTGTGTGTGTATATATATATATATATATATTTATGTCAGTATACGCTTATGTCAGTATATATACTGACAATAAAATGGTTTTTCATTTGAACACCTGACATTAAGCATTTGTATACATAGTTTTTAAAGCAGAAAAACAGTAAGATATCAATCACAGACAAGACCTTCACAGATGTTTCATAACTGAGATTTTTCCCTTAACAGATTTAAAATAAACAGTGAATAATCTTTATGCTTATTATTATCATTTGACTATTAGGAGGGTATTTCTAAGAACAAAATTTACATACAGTTTAATAAATATATTCAATATACAATTACTCTTCCAGCACATGTTAAACCACTATTAAAAATATTAGTGCTCAAAGAAGCTTAACAGCAAACTATCAGAGAACAATATCTCTCTCTAAAATTTAAATATTGAATCCTCTCAAGCCAAACTGATGGAATTTTAAAGTAAATTATTTTAAAAGATTCATATTAATACAGGATGAATTCATAGCACAAATCCAGTGGATAAAATCCAGTGGGGCATATAATTGACATAATTTAAAACTTAGAGAAAAGACATTTTGATAATAACACAAGAAAGTACACGAGTACTCACACAGTGTTCCACTAAAAATGAAAGAAATAAAACTCTTTTCTAATATACCTTTCAATATAGGCATCAATATTTCAACAGGTATGAATTTCATTTCCACTATTTTATAGTCAATTTGAGATGTAGGGAGTCTCCCATAAACTACCAGGAATGACAATAATAGTTTTAAGGCTAGAATTCTGTTTCTGTTCTGCTGATTAAATGCTATTCCTCCAATACCCTAACTAGAAAATGTCAGTTCTATCATGACTAAATAATTACCAGTACAGGAAATAAAGCCAACATCATATTCAGTAGACAGAAAACCCAAGAAAAAAATACACTGAGGAGTCCATAAAATACAAAACAGAGTAGTGCAAAGTAAATGGAAGACAAGGGAAAATGGGGAATGTCATTTCCATTTTAGTGGATTCTTCCTCGATAATCTTGAAAATAACCCAACCATTCTTCAAAGCATTTGGACTTTCTTGTTAAAAACTAAAGTTCGTTATTTTCTTAGCTCCAGACTACAACTGCCAAATACAAAGCAACCACATTCAGAAAACATTCGCTATCATATGCAATGCCAAATATTACAATTATTTCTTTGAAAATGAACTCACCAAGCACTTTAGTGTGCTATTTCATTCATTCTAGTGATACAGTTTTCTAAACCATGATTTCCTATTCTTAAAAAGGCATGACTCTTGTTTTATTTTTAAGATACTTTCCTTAGGATAGTGACTACAAGTATGATGTTATTTATTATTTTTTTGCTACAAGTAAATAGTAAAATCATGACCTAATCTAAATGATACAATCCAATATGTTTTTAAAGCATAAAATAGTCTGAGCTTTTTCAACTACTTCATTTTAGTGAGCTGATCCTTACAATATTTGTCATTAAATAAAATAAAGTTTCTCTGGTTGAAGGCAGGCCAAATCATTTAAAACATAACTGTTACCATTATTAGCTCATTTTATTAGCACATCAACATTTTAAACTCTACTATCCACATTTTATATTGACTACTTTTAAAAACATTTTACAGGGAAAATAAAATTTATTTGCATATATCATATAATATTCAGCTGCTATTCATTGTAAATAGGGAGGGAGGAGGGGGTGAGGGGAGGGGAATGGGAAAAAAAGAAGCAACAAGGTATATCAGGTACAGGTACAAATCCCCAATGATGAATGTTATCAATATGTATATCGAAAATGTACTATTAAAATAAAATTAAAAAAAAATAAAAAATAAATAAATAATACGTTGAGTGTTAGTTTGAGCTTTGCAGAGTGGTATCTCAACACTGGGCTGGTTTCAAAATTCCAAGGAATTCATGGGCTGAGGATCAAGGCTCAGATACTTCCTTCCCCAACATACACACACATACACACGCGAGCGTACGCGTACACAGACTCCTATACAAGAATTTAGCCGTTTCTCACATCTGCAATTACCAAAGGCCACAATGGATTTTTTTTTTTAATTTTATTTTGATGGTACATTTTAGATGTACATAATGATACCATTCATCATAGGGGATTTGTACCTGTACATGATACATCTTGTTGCTTCTTTTTTTCTCATTCCCCTCCCCTCCCTTCACCCCTTCCTCCTTCCTTATTTACAAAAGCTTCATTTCCATTTTTTCCTTCTGTTTCTTATTTCTCTCGTCTCTCTGTTCCTTTCCCCTCCCTCTCCTTTGTCCCTCTTCCCATTTGAACAATTCCGTCCCTTTCCCAATATCATTTATTTTAGTCTTTATTTATACTTTCAGATTCTCACACCAGAGAAACAATGCTGTATTTAAACATGTGCGTTCTATTTACTTCATTTAAGAGTATGGTCTCAAGATGCATCCATTTACCTAGAAATATCTCAAGCTTATCATTCTTTATGGCAGAGTAGTACTCCATTGTATATAAAAAAAAAAACCACACATTTTCTTTATCCATTCCTCGGTTGATTGGCATTTAGGCTGTTTCCAAGATTTAGCTATTAGAAACTCTGCCACTATAAACTGGGTGTGCATGTATCACTGTGGTATGATGCTTTTAATTCTTTTGGGAAGATACCAAGAAGGGGAATAGCTCAGTCAGACAGAATCTCTAGTCCTAGTTCCCTGAGGAATCTCCACACTGATTTCCATAGTGGTTGCACCAGTCTACATTTCCACCAACAGTGGAGAAGGGTTCCTTTTTCCCCACAGTCCCTCCAGCATTTGTTATTGGCTCATTGTTGATAATAGACATTCTGTCTGGAGTGAGGTGGAATCTCAGGTTGTTTTAATTTGCATCTCTCCAATGACCAGTGATGTTGAACATTTTTTCATATGTTTATTGGCTGTTTCTACTTTTTCATCTGAGCAGTGTCTATTCATTTCAGTTGCCCACTTTTGGGATTGGGTGTTTAAATTTGGGGGGTCTGATTTTTTTGAGCTCTTTATATATTCAAGATATTAGTCCTTTGTCGGAGGAATAGCTGGCAAAATTTTTCCCCCTCTGTGGGTCATCTCTTCACTCTGTTCGTGATTTCCTTTGCTGTGCAAGCTTTTTAATAAGATTAGCTCCCAGTTGTTGATTCTTTGTGCTATTTCCTCGGCAATTGGGGATTTATTCATAAAGTCCTTGCCTATAACTATGTCTTCAAGAATTCTACCTTTCCATAATGGTTTTCTTAAAAATCTGTGCTTAGTATTCTATTGAAAAAGAGTTTTTGTGGGCAAACCGAATTGGCAAGTGGGGGTTTCAGACTTGGTCCTTTTAGATGCAGATTTTAAGACAGTTTAGCCCTGTTGATGTTTTCTTGGTTTTGTCCCCCCTTTTTTCCAGTTTTTATTTTTTATTAGTATATAATGATTACATTCTCTGTGGAGAGCTGCTGCATGTACATAACACATCTCAATTTGTTTTTCATTCCCTTTCTATCCCCTCCCTCTCCTCCTCTCATCTGCATTATTTTTATAAAAACTTAAACTATGTCAATAATCATCCATTTGGTTACTTAATGAGACTGTCTAGTGGTACAATTATGAAACATTATAAGTAGCATTATCTACTTTTTCCTCTCCAAATATTACATTTCTAAAATGCTTTCATACTGCATGATGAACAACATCCAGTTCCTGTTTCTTCCTAGTTATTAGGTTTGAACTAGTTCTATAAAACAGAAGAGGTGTATTTTTGCTTATCAGCACTTCAGAATTTTTAAATCACTGTGAAATTGCTATGATCAGGCACCTACCTGTTGGATCTCCATCCCCAAATAAAATAAAGTTATGCTTAATTGACCTCTATCAATAATAAGCAGTCATTACTCTTACGAGTAGTCATCTGAGGTTGTTCTGAAACTATCTCACTGTATACTTCACTAGTAACAGATTTGATAGGAAATCAGCCTTTTGAAAAGTTCATCCTCAAATCTGACTGTTAATATTGGGTACAAGAAACAGGAAAATAAAACATTGCTCATGTCAGAATAAAATAATTGTGCACTTAAGTAGTGAATACACACTGCTTTTAGTAAACTGTGAATCTCTAATAAAGGCACATAATAGCAAGGATTTTTTCAAATTTTAGAACACAGAAGCAGTGTGATGCTCCTATTATTTAGATAAAGACAGATCTATCTATCTGAAATTGATCTGTTTCTATTTATCTGGTAGATTTTGGATTCATCTATCTCTGTCTATCCATTTATCTATCTATCTATCTATCCATTTGTGCTTTTACATGACTGATACTCAGAGAACTGCACTTTGGAAAACATCTAAAAATCTTAGAAAAGGACTTTGACCTTGATTCTGTAAGCTCATCCATGGGTGACTGTCAAGAGATGCATAATTTTATTTTTTGTGACAGTCCTGTGGAATTTTTATTTCTTTATTTTTCTAGAACATTCAATATGGCAACATACTAGTTGTTGGAACATAACAAATAAAAGGTAAAATGTATATATTGCAGCAGAGAAAAAGAAAGGGTGAGATATACACGTTTCATTGACAATTCCCCTATTTCCAAAAATACACTCATTTGCATTTAAACATTTTCAATTAGAGAAAGCAGAGGAATCACTTTTCTTCACCTGAAATTATATATATACATATATATGCATATATACACACACTACAGGTTACATACATATATATTTGTATATATATACACATATATATTTATATATAATATCAGTTGGCATCAATGAACCAGCCTTAATCTAAAGAACCAAATGGTTGGCCCTTGGTTTTTGTCTAGAAGTGGTAATAAATGGGGCATAACATTTACCTTCTTTGTTTTATCTCAGGACTTTACAGTCTGCATTGTTGGTAGGAAGCCTCATGTCTGTCCCTAACACCGTGACAACCTAAGATTGTGTATTAGTTACCTTTCTAGAGCCAGTGGTTTGCAAGAGAGCAGATTTAATACGGGACATTTACAGGTTACAACATTCATCCATAAGCCAAATGCAGGAAGAGTGCCAAATGTCTATCTATGCACTGGAGCCCCAAAACATACAATCAAGTTCCGGGAGTCCACAGCGCTGTCTTGTGTGTGTCCCTGCCTGCACTAAAAGGCTGAAGAAATCTTTACTGGAACCAAGATATGATGCTCACACCAGAGTTGAAGAACAGAGCTCCCCCGAAGCAACAGCAGCCATCCTGGATGACAGCAAGCCCCCGAGCTCCTTCCTTGATGAGAACAGCTGAGTCCCCTTCAGAAGAACCAGCCGCAGCAGAGCTTCTCCTGGGAAACGGCTGGCAACTATCTTCTGTTTCCGTTCTCCTTTATACTGTGTCGGCAGTAATCCTCTATGCCCAGAACCACACCAACTCAGTCCACCTGGGCGTTCCTGATCAAGTTGACCATATCAGTCCACCACAGATTGTGAAAAGTTTGCTTACAGAAGATTCACTCTTAATAGAAGACTGGAAGAATTCTAGATAGAGTGGTACCTCAGTTCAGGAACTCAATTCTCTCCACAATTCTCATCACAACCCGAGCTGTATGAGAAGTGAGTAAAATTTCCCCATAAGGTCAGCACTGAACCTAACCATCAAATTTGATTCAGTTCTCATCCAACTTGGTTTGCGACCAGAATCATAGGAAGAACCAAGTTCGTGAACCGAGGTACCGCTGTAATGTATGAATGTTGCTTAACAAGGGACAACTGAAATTTTTCATTGATTTTTCTCTACCAATGTCTTAACATTTCCATTTTAGTTTAATTAAAAATTATCCAAGACAGAGGCAACTTGACATCTGCAATCCCAGCCCCTAACGCTATACATCTTTATGTTAGGGCATAGTTTTTTTGGAGAGGGGAATGGAATTTTACAGATAATCACAGTCTTGGGGACTCAGGAGAGGTTAGGACATACTGGGGTAGACGCTCAATGTAGATGAGACAGTCTCAAGTATGAACATCCCACAAGAAATACATTAGATGGACAAATCAATTTGTTGATTGTACTTTGTGGGATGCTCAGGTATAGCTAACATGCATTTAAACATTCATAAATGCTCCAAGGCTAATCTTAAAAAATGACTGAATCATTACTAAAATGCACATGCATCTTAATTCTTAAGATGTATAACTTTTTATACTAATTTCCTTTTTAATTTTTATTTATATGTTGTAAAGAACATAAAGTCACTTGGATAATCATGTAACTAAACATGATATTAAATAAATCACATTTTAAATGCAGTGTTTTAAATAAATGCAATATAGTGATTATATTTTATATAACTTTTGATATAATTCACATATCATGCAATTCATCCATCCAAAGTTACAATTCAATGCCATTTTAGTGCATTATTATGCAACCATAATGAAAATCACCTTTACAACAATTTCATCTCTCCAAAGAAAACCATTAATCTAACTGTGTCTTCACAAATTTGCTTATTCTAGACATTTGCATAAATGGAATCATGTAAAGTTTCGTTTCTGGACAGTGGCTGCTGTCACTTAGCACAGTTTGTCAAGGGTTGTCCATATTGTAGTGCCTTCCGGCCCTGCACCACCACTCCGGAGCTGGATGGAGGAAGTGGCTGCTGCCCTGAGTGATATCTCTGGCTGGCTTAGTTTATTCCCCCTCTATGGGAACAGCCAGCCTGGGAAGGAAGTGGGGCAAGGCAGTAAGAGCCTCAGTAATCTTGGTCTGCCACATCCCACACATGTGGGCTGGGTGAAGGAAGCCATCCCTGGACCTCTGGGTTGTACACACCCGGAACTTAGCCCCTCCAGCAACTGGGGGTTTCTGGAAGGAGGGATGGGTAAGAAGCGTCAGCCCTGCACTACCTGGAAAGACACCACGGCTCTTGGTGGGGGCTAGAAGGAGGCAGCCCCATCTGTGTGGCCACACTCACGCAGAGTAGGGCTGGCACCCTGATTTGGACAGGGAAGAAGGGAGGGCTTCCAGCTCCAGTGCTATAGACCCCCAATATTTATTACTAGATGGAGTAGATTTGCTTGAATAAATATTCCTTCACTTGCTGTATGTGCCAGGACAATTTCCACAGATTTTAAATGATTGATTTTATAAATCATTTCAGTTAGTTATGATTGATGACTGGATAGAGGGCTTGTGAAGCTCCTCTGGCATTCATTGAAGAAAATGTTCTTAAGTATACATTTTGAACCACTAATAAAAAAGTTCAGAATATTTTTCATGTAATCCAAAATTGATCCCTATTTGGGCATGCTAAAAGAATTCTTCTGAGTGCTTTTTTATGGGTGCTTCCTTTGACTAACACCTATTGCTCTTCTTCTCATATTGACTTACAGTATCACTAAAAAATAATTGTTTTATGGCATAAAATAAATTTCAAAGCAATTCAGTACTTTTAATTTATAATAATTACATTTCCAGGTTTCAAAGAGTATTCATAATAGCCACAAATTGCAGCAATGCCAAATCCATCATTCTACAATTTAAAAAATCTTTGTATTAACAGAATTAATCTTTTCAAATAAGATTTTTCTTTAACGACATTTATGAGATTTTATAGTCAATACCATAAGACAGCACTTCATAATGAATCAATTTTATTATAAAATCAACAAGTATCTATAAGTATCTGTCATTTAATTCAGAAAAAAAATCTCCAAGACAAACAGAGGGGAGATAACCTATATGAGGAGAGAATACAGACACCTGTGTTTCAAATTTTAAAAAATCTTGCCATTCATGTCTTCTGCTTTATTTTGTTTTGTTTTTTCTCTAAAACTCACTCTCAAAGTTGGGGATTTAGCTCAGTGGTACAGCACGTGCCTAGCAAGCCCAAAGCCCTGAGTTCAATTCCCAGCATCCCCCCAAAAATAAAAAATTAAATAACTATATAAGTAAATAAATAAAACTCAGTCTTCCCTCTTCAGATCTACCACCTCAAATCTCTCACCACGATGCAGTCCTCTCATTTTCAGTCAGAACTCACTTTCTATCTTACCCTGGTTTTCCCTGAAGAAAATTTCAAAACAAGAACAGATATATATGTACACCTGAGAGGGAAGAGAGAAGGGATGGGAGAGAAGAAGTAGCTAAATGAGACAAAACCAAAATAAAAATATAGAGATAACTTGAACTGGACCTTGCTGATTACCTCCTTAGAAACATCCACCCCAAAACTGAGGGCGCTTCAGTTCCCAGTCCACAATGGCTGTGTTGTCCATGGTCATTCACTACGACACTTTTCAAGAGAGTTCCATGTTCTTCTCCAACAGTACAAAGTAAAGAGCGCCCATTTGAGACATCAGCAGTACAAACTGAACTCAAGACCATCTGAAACTTTGCCAGAGCTGTAGCTAAACTGGAGGCAGAACTGCAGGAGTGTTAGAGGCACAGATATACTATTTTACATGTCAGTCATAGCTTAATAAAATGGTTTCAATAAAAATGAAGCCATTCAGTAGGAACTCCCTCCACGGGATTACAACAAGATTTTCTCCTTCTATTGTCACCCTTTATTGATTCTCACCTGCCAGCTTTCCCATTACCTGATCCCCACAACTTCAAGTAGGAGAGGCTTAATTAGCTCATGTTTTCAGGGGATTCAGTCCATGGTTAGTTGGCTCCAAGGCAGAAATATCCTGGCAGAAGAGCATGGCATAATCAAGCTGCTTAGTGTTTGGTGACTGGGAAGCAAATCAGGGGAATAGTGCCAGAGAGGAAGGAGAGCGGGACCATATATAGTACCCAAGGTCACACCTCCATGACCCATACAGATATAGCTGAAAGTGAACTCTACCAAACCCCCAGGCAGCTCCCAAGCCAATCAAGTTGACATTTACTCCTAACCATCACATATCCTGATTAAATACAGGCATTCCCCTTCCTTCTTTTGAATGGTCAGCATTCCAGCTCCACCTTGGTCCCCAGTCCCATTCATTATTACTTAGAAAACTAAGCAAAATTAATTATGGACTGTTCAGGAAATCTAAAGAAATTGCTCGTGTAGCATCTTCATATTACATTATACTTTCTACAAGGAAATCCCTTTCACTTCGACACCTCTCCTTAGGCCTCAAACCCAAAGCTCCAGTTCATTTCAAAACAGAAACCTATCGCTTCACAGCCTTTTGGCTAAGATCAATTGTCAAACAGAAATCCAATCATATTGTTTCTCCACATCAATAATCTCAAGTTTACCCATCTCTTAGAAACAAGAACAAAATCCTTCACGGCATCTAACTGCCTGCCTGAATAGGGATACACTTGTATATTCCTATTAGACAAGGATATGCCTCCCACCTGGCCCCTTCTCAGCTGATCACTTTACTTTCGGTGCATCGAAGCCCAATCAATCATCTGGGGTATATTTATCCTTTCCTTCTCAGCACAGAGAATTACACACCTTTTCTCTATTCTTTAATGTCTTTCTCTTCCTTTTTAGTCAGTTACCGTTCAACCATAACTGATTCTTCATAAATGAACTTCATCAACATCTGAGGAACCTTGCTCAACTTAAAGATGATGTCATCACTACGTCCAACTGTTTATATAGCACTACACATTCTTTTGAACGTGATTATTCAGTTGTGACTGTATATTAATGTGATTATGTTATTGAGACACTTCCACTTCAGTAAATTAGTAGATGTAAAATAAAGACATTGTCATTTTTCTGTCTCTGTACACTATTGTATCCCAGATTCATACCTCAGAGCCTGTCGCTCAGTAATAACTCAGTAAATATTTGTGACATGAAAAGAAAACATGAAACTATAAAAAGGAATATACTGCGCTAAACTGAGTTTTTCCATGTGTAAATAAACTTAGTCTTTAAAGAGAAGTAGATACATTTTATTCAGAGTAAGCAGGGAAAGCTTAGAAGGTTGATACCTTATTCGTATATGCAAACAAATAAAAGAAAATACTGTCAGGTTCGATACTAATGAATAACAAATATAAAGAACGAAACATAAATATGCTGAATTTAAAACATTTGAGTTAATAGCCTGGAAGTGAAAAGTACATATTGATTAATAATAAATTTGGAAAAGTTAGGTGAAATTATATACTTAAAAAAAAGCCTCCAAGTCTGAAAATACTTAGAATTTTTAGCTGTATGAATGATAACTATGCTAAGCCTTTGATCAAGAGAGGGACAACTGAAGTAATTGAAGTAGCAGTGGATTTCTATGTTTAATCCAATAATGCGGGTCAAACGGAGAGGAATTAGTAAGAAGAAAGCCTGAAAACAGGATCCTGTGGAAATTTACCTATGGCCGTAATGTTCAGGCAAAGTACTAAAAAGGAGAGAAAATCAAGAGTTATTAAAAATAAATCTTACTGCACTATGAAATACAGGGTAAGGAGGAACCAAATATATTTTTAAGAATGTTCACTCTGGGAGACAAATTAAAAGAAAAACTGTGAACTTTAGGAATCAAACGGAAAAGACATTTTCACCAGAAAAGCAGCAGCAAAGATCAAAAGAAGTTGTTACAAAACAGATTGGGAGCACTTGAGAAGAAAATTAGTATCAAACAGATCCCCAAATTTGGAATCACATCCCTTTATATATGGGGCCTGGCTAGAAATAAAACCTCCTAATAAATATGGCTACAAATTATTTCCAGCTCCTCCATTCAAGGGAGGCCGTTGCTCTCTCAACTTACATTTGGAACACCCTGTGACTGGTTTTAACTAATTGAAAGAGAAAGAGATAATGTACTTCCCCAACACAGGCATCGAGAGGTGTGGGACTCACACCACTAACCGTGAATGAATAATGTCACCACACAGCCAGAGCCCAGTGCCAGGCACGTGAGTGAGCCCATCACGGTCTGCAGCCCTTGCAAGCTGGGCAAGGACAACTCTCCCTGAGGTACTGTGAGGCTCCACCATGGGCAATATACATAACAGCTCTACATTGGTGGTATGGTTCCCCCTACTGTAAAAGAAAACTCACTGTGCATCTCCCAGATGGAAATGACGCTTTTTTTACACAGCTCTAAGCAGGCAGTATAGAATTTGGGTGGAAGCAATTAAATGTTGAAAAGTGGCAAACTTCTCCTGAAGGTGGAAAAATAGGGAGGAAATTAAAATAAGATGTTCGAAAAATGGGCAACACAGCCAACAATTGAAAGTTAATTGAAAGATAGAATATTTAATTAATTTGGAGCGTGGTTGAAAAGATTTTCAGAAAGAAATCTGGAAATGGGCATTGTTATTTTTGACCGTGTATGATACTTATGGGAAGAGAAATCTAAAGTAAAACTGGAACTGTTCAATTTGCAAAGAGAATTTAAAGAAAATACAAAGGGGCCAAAACTTGCTGGATTGAAAAGCACACTTTGTTTTCAAAGTACCGAAGCACTCCTAAAATAAGAATAGAAGGGGAAAGATGGAAACAAAGCTTTTGTAAATAAGGAAGGGGTGAAGGGAGGGGAGGGGAATGGGAAAAAAAGCAGCAGCAAGATACATCGTGGACAGGTACAAATACCCTATGATGAACGTTACCACTAAGTATGTCTAAAATGTACCACTAAAATAAAATAAAAAATAAGAAATGGTCTCAGCGGAAAGATTTGAAGGATGTGACTACATGATTTTGTTAAAATTAATGAAATATTTAATAGTTAAAATAGAGTCCTGTGGGTCCTCTCAGCTACTCAAAGTTTCTCAGTATCTTAAATCCGGTCTTATTCTCAAATTGCAAAGATACACATGGAGAAAGTACTCTTAAATATGTTTCAATTTGTTTACTAGAGAATAGACTTTAATCTAGTGATTAAGAGAGCCCATTCCTTATTTAGCAACTTGTATCTATATGGACTTAAAGGCCCAGGGACAGTTCGATATGAAGACAATTCTGGGACCCCAATTACCTAGCTTCAGGAAGCTGAGAAGATTTCCAACTGCAGACAGGTTCTACTTTACAGAAGTAAAATGGCCCAGAGGACACAGCTGAGAATCCACAGGGTAGATCCAGAGTTCTGCAGAAAAATGGACTATAGAATTCCACAGACCCAGAACTTGTTCCTGATGCAGAACTATTTTCTGCCGCCGAAGTAAGGACAGATTCTGACAATGCACACTCAGCTGGATTTAAAACCATCACAGAGAAGGGAATGTTGTGGACATATACAATCTCCTTTGAATCATGTAGCCCCTGTACAATGTTTTGTTGGGTGCAAAGGGAACAGACTGTCTTCTTTACTCATATAGCAATAGATCAGAACAGATCAAATTACATTTGATCTGCACCCAAAAGGTAACCTTCATATCTGAACCAGAACCAGGACCAGACACTGACTTTGCCCTCAATACCATGATCTTGACCAGGTGCTCACCTTTCACATTTAGGAAGAAGATATTTTGTCTCGGAGGAGAGTAGGTGTTAGATTAAAAATGGTCCCGAAAGCTTAGCAGCAGTTCTCATCGAAGTGTGAAGTTTTCTTCCCTGTTTTTTTTTTTTTTTTTTTTTTTTTTTTTTTGTGGTGCCGGGGATCGAACTCAGGGCCTTGTGCTTGCAAGGCAAGCACTCTAATCACTGAGCTAAATCCCCAGCCCCCCTGTTTTTGAATCTGGATTGGCTGTGTGAGCTGCCAGAACCACAAGAAACTGGCAATTCGGATGTGCAAATTTCAAGCCTGGTCCTCCAAGCTTATATCCTCTGTCCCTCTGGAATGCCACGTGAAGAGCCCTGGACTAGTCTACAGGTCTTGAATGATCAAGCAGCCAGAATCTGTGACCAAGCAGCAAGTGAGAGTAATGATCTAATACCATCCAGCTGCAGTGGACATTCCAGATGTTGCATCTGGGTGAATGACTCTGAGCAGGAGTAATGGAATAACTATCCCGCTGAATCCAGGTGAAACCCACAGAGTTCGTCACACACGAAATAATCGCTGTTGAAAGCAATTACAGTTTGAAGTGTTCTGTTGCATAGAAAATGATGGCAAGGTATGTTAATCTCCTATAACCTTCTCTGAGGCCATTTTAGCTCCATCTAGTAGGAGCCAAACTTCTGTGTGTTGAAAAAGGATAAAAGATGTTTCAACCATATGGAATAATAAAATAACCCGTCCCATCATGACAACAGAAGGAGAATGTTATTTTAGTATTTTCTATTTTTATTATTTACATTTTTCTAGATGTGGGAGATTCTGTATTTGGATTTCAATAGGCAATATCTTGATTTAGACGATGCCTTATTCCCTTTACCTCTTTTTTCAGAAGCATTGCAGAGTTGCTGCATTAATAATTAATTTTTAAAGGAAGTTAAAGTTCATGTTGTAAGTATCATTATGTTCTAATTAGCATTGTTCCCTATTTGTGCTGTGGAAAATGACAAAGGGAGGAAAGTCCAAGCTGCAGGGCAAAAATAATGCCTTACATCTGAGAACACGTTAGTTTTCATCAGAATCTGACTCTGATTTGTAGCTTGATGATTTCAGAGGACTGAGTTGCCCTTAATATTTAATGAGGAGATGGGCTGTGATTGGTAAATAGTAATTTAAATTGTCCGTAAGTATGCAGAAATGCACTAGTTAACTTACCGGACCTCTGGTAATTTATTCCATATTTCTCTGGATAGAAAGTTTTTGAAATGCTAGCTCATAAGAGAAACAAAGCAAGGAAATATTTGATCATACTGGAAAAGCTAGTGATTGTCTCTGTGAAGTTAATTTAGTGATTATTTCTAGTTGGAAAAAATACTTATGCAAAGAAGATTGTTTATATAATGAGGTCTGTGGTTTACTAATATACCCTATTTTGTTTTTTACAGTGGGATTACTATAGGCAAAGAGTACACGGTGAGTCTAAAAACAGAATTACAACACAACAAACTGTTACTGAAAACCACTATTACCCAGAAGTCACAAAAGTAAGCATGCCATTCTGATGATGAGTTACCACTAATCAAACTAATACCCCTCCCTCCATGCCCTGCATTGAGGGCACATAGAAAAATTAAATAAAATATAAAGTGAATTCATGCGAAGATCCCCTGACATAAATCAATGATGATGGCTTACCAGAATATTAGGACAGGAAATAAGTCAGTATTAACTGCCTGGAACCTAAACCTGGAGATGTATCTTTAGGTATGCACTTTCTGGCTTGTGTAGATAATAGGTAAAAATCCGAAGGGAAGTGTTTTGTTTTTTGGTTTTCAGGTTTGTTTTTTTGTTTTTTGTTTTTTGGTGCCGCGGGATCAAACTCAGGGCCTTGTGCTTGCTAGGCAAGCACTGTAACCACTTAGCTAAATCCCTGACCCTTGAGGGGAAGTTTTTACATCACTGGGGCATGAAGAATCAAAATGGGAAACTGGAAAATCAGAGCCCACTAAATAGAGAAGAAGGTAAGTATAAACCCTTCCTTTGGGTTTGAACCAAAAAGGGTTCCCTTATAATAGTAAAGATAAAAACTAATTAGATAGCCTTTTGCGAACAGTGGCGTTCAACCTCAAAATATCTTAGCTTCTGCAAAGAATTGAAGTTCTCCAGAATTGTTTATACCAGTAATCATTACCATAATTAAATATAAATAGAGGCAATAAATTATTGCCCACAAATTAACTCTATGACTCTGAAAATGCATGTGCTTAACATAATAAAAAGAAATAAGAATATGAAAGGAAAATACAAACAAAAATAGTAGAAATGATATACAGTGCAATTAGATGCACAGAAGCTCCAGATATTTGAGATATCCTAAGAGATTTCAAAATAACTACCCTTCCTGAGTTCAGGAATCAAGTATATGACAGGAAGACTAAGAATTTCAGCAGATATAGAAAGTAATTAAAATAACTGGAAATTATAGATTGAAAAACAAAGCAATTAAGAAATGGATGGCTGAGCACAGAATTATAAATAAAAGCAGATCAAAATTAGTTACCCAACTTCTATTTCTGACAATAGCTGTACATATATATGGCTCAGATCAGTTCTTTTTCTGAGAATAAAAAAATCTGAAAAAAATAAAGTATATAACTTCGTGTGCTACAACATGCAATACACGACGAGATACAGTGATTCTAGATTTATGTTACATATATACGCATACTTATGCACATACATAGGAAAATGTTAACATAAATGGAAAAAAAGACAAGGGATCTGAAAACTGACAGACCAAGAAAAAAAAGTATAAAATATTTAAAAATATGACTAATACTTGTATTTCATGGACATATACAGTCCTGTAATGGTGCCTCGGTGTCTAATCCCACTCATGAGGTCTCAGCCTTCAGGACCGGGTCACTTCCAGAGGCTTCCCATGGTGATTTCATCACTCTGGGGAGTATTTCAACATGCGTCTTGCAGGGGTGGGGAAAGGGAAATACGTTAGAGCACGACACTCCCTCCACCCCACATCAACACTTAGCTTTGTTCTTTATCTTTTTTGAAATAAACATAGGAGATGGGAAACTAGCCATCATCACGGTCTCTTAACCTGATCTGGAAAACTGTTTTGTGGGAGCCAGACATTACCCTGTGTCGTGCTGTGAAGGGCTTATTTCACTCTGTTAAAGAGTGTCAGGCATCGTTCCACCATTCAGTTGTGGTGCTTGTGAATTTCCTTGTTCCTTTGAGGACTGCTTTTGGCTGAATTAGCACAGTTCCAGGACAGCTTCTTCTCTAGGACTAAATTATCCCAACCTCTAGACAGTGACCCTCTGTGGACTCTTTCTTTCCACCACTGAAGCCATTGCTAGGACCCTCCAGTGTGACCAAGGTTTTCTCTGCTGGTTCCCTGCACGGAATTTCCTTGGCTCAGGATTAGAAAATGCTTCTCTTCACTACTCACGAGCTGCTTCAGACCAGCAATGAGCTTCTGGAAACTCACAGAATACATTCTCTCTGACCCTTAAAACTCAAATTAGCAAGAATTAAGAAAGCTCTCTCCCCTACATTTAAAAACTATCAAATAAAGAATAATTTCTCACTCCGACTGAAAACCACCCAACAGGGAAAACAAACAAGTGTGGGACTGTGTGATCAAGTATGGGACGGTGTGATGCTGATTGTGCATTTGATGGTTTGGCTTTGGTTTTGCTTATTAGTTAAGGGAAGCCCTAAGGTTTTTTCAGTTGATAAGTAGGAAGTGTGATGGGATGGGACACCAAAAAGAGGTACATCATGTTTCCCACTTAAAGAATTCTAAGTACAATGAGTTTATACTTGTATAGGAAATCAGGTCTTGAATAAAGAAGGTGAAATTGCTTTGCTAATGCACACTGGCTTCCCTTTGTTCCCCAGAGCCTGGAAAACACCTGTTGCTTCCTCCAACCCAAACAGGGTCAGTTATTACAGGTTGCTATTCTTCATGTTTCAAAGCAGGTTAAGACCTGGGAACCCCTGGTAACCATGGCAATAGCCATGGGTATAAAGTGTCTTCTGAAGTGTGAGAGGTGGACCCTTGGAGAGACAGTGCAGAGACCACGGGAAGGATGAAAAAGCATGAAGAGGGGACATGAGAAACACAGTTAAGATAAATTAGCAATAGAATTTGAGAACTCAGAGAAAGCTGGAAAAGTAAGTTAAAGAGCAAGAAGTGAAACCGAGTAAATTTAAGATTTTAATGATTGTGTTTCAAGAGCAAAAGTGACAGATGGAACCTAGATCTGAGAACTAACTGTGAATTACATAACTTCACTTCTAATTCTGTAATCTTTAACCTGAGCTGCCTTTAAAATCATTTCTACTCTTCTCAGCCCTGCTAATCACAAGCGAACCAGCCAACGTGTCATTTCCAAGATATCTGATGTTAACACATGGAATATTAGCAGATTCCTATACAATGGTGTAATGTGATCATCTGTATACATTAAAAGACCACCCAAACTTTTTCCTTCCCTTCTGTACTGGGCATTGAATTTAGGGCCTTAGCACTGAACTATTTTTCATTTTAAGATGGGACTTGCTACATCTAAGTTGCCCAAGGCTGCCTCAAACTTGTGATCCTCCTGCCTCAGTTCCCAGAGTGCTGGGGTTACAGGCATGGGCCATTATGAACAGCTAAAACACCACCCATTCTTTCCCACATCTCTATTTTCAGGTATATCTCCCTACCTACCCAATTACCTGCCATCTACCTATCTACCTATTATGTGATCTCCTTTCATCCAGTAAACAAGTTTTTTTTTTTTTTTCTTTTGGCGGGTGCTGGGGATCAAACTCAGGGTCTTGGGGTTGCTAGGCAAGCACTCTACCACTTGAGCTAAATCCCCAACTCCTCATCCAATAAATAAGTTTAAGCCTGCAAAGTTAATTGAGTTAAGCATGGCTATACCAATGCAATACCGAGGCTGGGGTGGAGAGGAAAGGAGAGAGGGAAGGAAGGAGGGGGAAAAGAGGAAGGAGAGGCATTAAACACATATTATTTACTACCAAAGGTTGAAAGAACTAAGGAGAAAAATGAGGAATAAAGATGCAAGAGACACAGAGGAAGAAGAAAGAGAAAAAGAAGAACTAAAGAAAAAGGAAGGGAAGAAATTACAGGAGAGTAAAAGCTAATCTAAAATAAAAGCTGATCTAAAACTTCAAACATACAGGCTGAATTTATGATAGATGTTTCTAAGACTTTGGTTAAAACAAACAAACAAACAAACAAACAAAAAACCACAGAATTGTCTGCTAGATTATGTGACATTCCAAAGCAAAAGTTGATCTTTATCCACTGGTGCAGTGCTTGCCGCTAATAAAATGTATCAGCTAATTAATTGTGCACATCTACTTTTGCTGGGCATAAATGGCACTATAATTCTAGTGAGGACCAGTTTACACGGATGTCAGACTTGGTACCATTTAAAAAGGTGAAATTTATCAAACGAAATTCAGTCACTGACGAGGCAGTCACTGCTTTGTGGTGGAGATAGCACCAAGCAAAATCCAGTTTAGCTCCTTTACTGACCTACTGGTTTAAGGTTTAAGGACTGCTCAGACTTCCTCCTGGGGCGCACTGTTCAGCCTCACAACCCACCGCTGGGACTCAATCTGCATTCAGACTTAGGAACATGAGAAGCAGTGCGGCCTTATGGTGGCTTCTTCTATAACACCGTATTGTAATTTTTGCTGATTATACCGTACTGCATAGTGTTGTGGTTTTATGTTCTGTTATATACTACAGTAAGTCCTCAACTTACTAACCAGCTCTATTTCTGGAGAATGTTTGTAAGTTGAATTCCTTAAGTCTGACAAAGTGAGTCTTACACACTTTTGACCCAGATACACAATGCACCATCTTGCTTTGTGCTTCCTAGCAGTCCCCCCGCCATGTCACGGCTGCTTTTCCTCTTGTTGCTGGACACCCTTGCTCTGACTGAGCACTGCACACTGTCGTACTGTACAGAAGCACACAGCTGCACATGTGACAGTGTCCGGGAGACACATGAGCTACTTCTGTGCTTTGTTCGCATCTACGAATGTTCATAATACAAGGTCAGCTCCTATCTGTGAAGTTTCACAAATGAATATTCCTAAGTCGGGACCCAACTCCTGTATAGTACTGCAGGTAAGAGTGATCAAACACAAGCCGAGTCATCACTTTGGAGTTTCCTTTGATCATATCTTTGTGGTGAATATTGTAATGTTCTTCCTCTATACAATTCCTCATTTAGTGACTAATTCATTTAACTACTAGGTGCAGGAACAGGTCTTGGTGGTTAAATGAGGAATTCATACACATTTGACAAATATAAATATATTTGTGACATGTATTTTTTCCTTTCCTTTTGGTATTTCTTGATCAAAACTTCTTGGTTTTAGCTTTTCATCAAGGATTCCTCCATTTATCATAACACTAAAGCAAAACGTTATTTCCCAGAAAATAGAAAATGCACGGAAGAGCCAAGGTGGAATAGAGGTTGTGTATCTCCGTCTTTTTTGGGCTGTCTCTCCTCACAATCATGTCTTTTACGTGCTTTGGGCTCCACAAATAACCCAAACCCTTTTATTCTCAGTGACATCCAGTAACCATGACAGTAATTTTTGTTGCTTTGTGAGCTACAGGCTAGTACTTACCTGCTAGGCCTGAAAAGTGTTTGGAGAAATGAGCAAATCTCTGTTGCTAAAATCAGCAAAAGGGAATTGGCTGAGATCATTTTAAGTGTTCTTTTCTAACTACGGTCTGTTGTTTCTTTTCATTGCTCTCTGGCTGCTCCTGGACCGAGTTTTATTTTATTTTGAGAACCACATATTAGGAATAAATGGAAATGAAATATCACTCCTCAAGGACGGACAGTTTTAGCAAAGAGTGTTCTCTTGGATTTCTACCTCCACAAATGACTCTAAAATGATGCCAGGATCCTTGCAATAAATCCTTCAATCATCACTACTTTCAAATAGATAAATGTTGACGAGCAGCCTGAGGCAAAATCAAGAAATATGTGACTTTGGCTCATTTCACTGTCCCTGCAGTGTTGCTGGTGTCTCAGGCAGCCCTCGGCAGGCTGCGCAGGGGATGCCTCCCTTGGCCTGCAGCAAACGTGGCACGTATGCCTGCTAATTCAGAGGATATCCCTCCGTGGGTTTCCTCAGACGCCCGAGAGTCCCGCAGAATCAGAAGCTGACAGAATGGCATCTAGGAATCCATAGCTCTCAATTCCACGTTTAGTGAGCAAACTGTATATGTCGCATGGGCTTTTCCGACTTAAATTGACTCAGTTTTTAAAGACCTCTCCAAAATGACCAAATAGAATCTGTTCAATAATCATCTCCCTACTATTTGAACTTTGTCATTATTCCCTTTTCTCTGAAATTTATCAATGGAGAAATGAGATGGATTTCTGGGAGTTTCTAAAGAGATGCGCTGGACTTCAGTTTTTCTCTGTCAACACTCCTTAGCAGCATACAGTGCCACTCGCCCTCCAACGGCACAATCTGTGCTCCAGATGTTTCAGGGATAAGTAGCTGCTGGGTCGTGTGACCCAGGCCATGAGCTGGGTATTATAGATCAAGAGACAAGTAAGAGATAGAACCTCACAGAATTTCGTGGGAGACATCTTTGAGACTATGTCATACTTCAATAGGACATTTGTGCAACTGAAGACAGAGACAGTAAGTTTTCAATGGAAGTTAACTTTGGGTTTTTCCTTATTACTTTATAGGATTAATAATTTACTGAGAACCATCCAGACAATGAATCGGAAATAAGGAACTAGAACGTGGGTCTCATAACTCTCAACTCCAAAACTTCAGTGAAACAAATTATTTTTCAAACAGAAGTTTTTACTTTAAAAATGTGAATATTAGAATGTGGTCCAATAAAAGACCACAGTATACTGACCAATTGATTTAAGCAAAAAATAATAAACTGAACGATGTAGAAATCCATAGCCAATTTGTATCTTTACTCGGTATAATTACCTCCAGAGAACCATGGATTCTACTCCTTCTCTGCTTTCATATTTCAAGTACTTTTCTCTTATTGGTAAACTCTAACAATAAGAAAAAGGATTCTGAATAGTATCACTCTCTGCTTTCCTCTCGGCATTGTCTCCATCATGTCTCCATCATGTCCTGTCCCTAGGGAAGGAAGATCAGAGCCCAAGCTGTAGTTCATCAGACATACCAATAGGAGCAATGAATCTTATTTTTAGTACTTATTTATGAGTCTAGATCCTGGACTCAAGATTCAAGCTATGGAAGAAATAGAAGCATGTTTAGCATGTGAGATTCAGAATTAAACGTCTACCTGAGGCTTGAGAAGCCCTTTCCATTATTCTACCAGGTCAATGGCCCCTTCTAACACTCAGTCAGGGGATGAGGCTTATGGTAGGGAACATAAACTCCATGGCTGCAGCCCAGGCATTGGACTCTATTTGCCTGAGAATGATCTCCTGTTCAGAAGACATGCTGTGGAGAATTTTCTGACAGTGAGTAAAGCAATCTCCAAAATCCCGAATGGCATTTTGGCAGTGATCATTATTGGCACTGAAGGCAAATCCATTCCCATAATAAGCATCTATTCCAAAGGGAACACACTGTTTCCCCTTCCATGTTGGAAGTGGCCCAATATAATCAAATTGTCACCAGGTGGCTGGCTTGTTCGCTTAGGAAACATTACATATTGGTGGGTCATTGCCCCTTTCTGTTGACATGTTGGGAACTCATTAGTAGGTATAACCATATCTACCATGAGTAGAAGCCTACATTGTTGAGTCAGTGTACAACCTCCATGCCTATTTCCATGGTCTTTGGTTCCTTGGCCCTTCTGCAATGACCAGAAGAGCTGAACAAAAAAGTTCACTGGCATGTGTATAATGGGCCCTCTTTTCCATATGATTGTTGAAAACCTTCTGCAGTGGCTGCCATTTGGTGGGCATTTATGCAGGACAAAAATACCCTCACATTTTCTGCCTATTTCATGATGTTCTGTGAGGCCTGATCTACGGTTCTTCGCAGGCGATTTTCCAATATTTTTCCTTCCAAGTGTTTCACTAGTTAGCCAGATCCTTACATATGAATGGACTCATATCCATCTTTTTTTTCAAAGTAAAAATTCATTATGTACTTCACAAAATTGTGCTCACTGGAAAAATTTCCTTCAACTTTGTTCTACGTCACACCTGAAGAAGGCCAAAAGAATACAGTCACCTACTTTTAGGTACTCTCAGATGTGCTGATAAAGTTTATGCATGAACTTCACGGGCCATGAGATGCCCGATCTCTGGTTAAGGATTTCTTCTGAGTTTTTTGGTGGTGAAAGTGTTTCCAGAACCTATTAGCATTTGAATTGATGGACTGAGTCAAGCAGATTTCTCTGCCCAAAGTGAGTGGGTCTCATCCAATCCATTGAGGTCCTGACTAGAATAAAAAGATGGATCAGGTTGAATTTCCGTCTCTGTCTGACTGAGCTGAACAGAAATCCTCTCCCACCTTTGTACTGGGACACACACCACTGGAACTCAAGTGGTCCTTGGACTCACTTGATTTTCATTGCTGGCTTTCTTCCTTCTAGATTGTGCACCTTCACCACCTCTGTATCCGTGTGACTCAAAAACACAATAGGGTTTAAAAAGATGTGGAGAGCAGGGAGCATTTATACACTGCTAGTGGAAATGTAACTCAGTCTCACCATGTTAGAAATAGTTTAGATGTTCCTTAAGGAACTAAAAATAGAATTATAACCTAGCAGCTTTGTAGGGAAAGATGTCTTTAACAGAATTTCTACATATAACATTCTAAATTTTGTATTAATACATTAAAACCTTGGCTTGCAAGCATAATTCATCCCGGAAACATGCTTGTAATCCAAAGCACCTGTATATCAAAGTGAAATTTCCCGTAAGTAATAATGGAAACTCAGATGATTCCTTCCACAACCCAAAAATACACATATAAAAATTGTTATAATGCTATAACATAAAAAATAATAAAGAAAATACGAAATATAAAGAAGAATAAACAAATTAACCTCCATTTGCCTTTGAAAACCTTTCTGTTTGGTGTGAGGGAGACAAGAGCCAAGACGGTTATTGTGCAGAACAACTTTTACTAATGGAATCACTGCTCTCTATTGGCTCAATGGAATCGTTTTTCTTTTTGTGCAACTTTAACAAGGAACCTGTTCAGCAATACTTGCTTTTGATTCCTTTTGAGGATTTTGTGGAAATGTGACATTGCACTGTTGTCAAACAGTTTCATTGCTTACACTGCTACAGCCTCATCTGCGTGGTACTTTTCTACAAAATTTCACACTGTTTCCCACATTTTACACATCTCATTTGAAGTAAGAGACTTCTCTGCCTTTTTCTCCTCCTCCTCTGCAGGTGAGATCTGCACCATAATCTCTTGCTGTTGGGAGATGATCCCACAATCCAGAGAGAGAGAGTGAGAACTATCAGCTCAGTTGTGATCACCTGATGTTTGGCATCACATACTACTCATATTGCAAGACACCACTTTTTTATCAAGTTAATGGGCAGGGTGTGGTAACACACGCCTGTAATCCCAGCATTTGGAAGGCTGAGGCAGAATTGCCACAAGTTGAAGGCCAGTCTGGACTACATGGTGAGTTCAAAGCCAACCTGAACTACATAGTGAGACCCTGTCTCAAAAGAACAAAAAACAAAACTAAACAAAATTATTAGAAATGTTTGCTCATCTTGTGACCCAATATTTTATTGTATATGTTGTAATATATAATAAATATATTTATCCTGGAATACTGGTACATATACATAGCACATCTTGATCTCTTTTATTTCCCCTTCCCCTCCTGTTTTTCTCAGCCCATCCATTTCCATAAAGTCTACAGGAAACTGCAAGACAGACTGTGTGCTACTCTAAAATATAAAAGGAGGCTTTTGTAATGCTCCCTGCTCTCCTAGCTCATATGAATTAACATGAAGAAAAAGAATGTGTCTGTCTGACAAGGAAATATGGATACAGGGCCCAGGAGGAAGAGATCTGGTTGCAGGTCCATGATAGAAAAGAGGAAAACAGATTCCCTGAAGAGAAAGTATCCTCCTTGGGGCAGCATGAAAAATTCCTGACCATTGTGCCTTCACTGTCCCCCTCCCCACTCTGCTTTTTCTCCTATGAAAAGTCCTTCACCCACCTGATCTCCCTAGTATAGAGATTTAAGGTGAAAACGTCCCCTCTATTTTCTTCAGGGTCGCTTTTGTACAAGTCTATCTCCTTCCACTAATTTCTGTCTCCTGGGATATTTGGTTGAGTGGAAAGTAACTGGTCCTTAAATTTTTTTTTCTTTTTCTTTTGGATGCTGGGGATAGAACTCAGGGCCTTGAGCTTGCTAGGCAAGCACTCTACCACTTGAGCTAAATCCCCAGTCCTCTTAAGGCCTTTTAACAGAACTATCTTATGATCCAGCAATTCCAGCTCCGCGTATATCCAAAGGAATTAAAATCAGTATGTTAAAGATATGTCTATCCTCCCATGTTCATTGTAGCATTATTCACAATAGCCAAGAACTGGAATCAAATGAAGTGTCTATCAACAAATGAATTGTTGAAAAATATATGGTGCATATAGACAATGAAATATCATCCAGCTTTAAAACAGAAGGAAATCCGGTCATTTTTGACAACAAAGATAAATCTAGAGGACATTGTATGAAATGAGAAAGCTAGGTGCAAAAAAAAAAAATCACATGATTTCATCTAGATGTAGAATCTAAAAAGATCAAACTCATAGAAGCAGAGAATAGAATGGCTGCTACCAGGGTTAGACGGCAGTGGTGGTACATCAGCAAAGAAGAGGTTTTAGGCAAAGTTTACAAGCTCTTACTGTACCTATTTGCAATATATAATAAATATATTCATTCTGACCTTCAGTTGAGCAAGAGGAGTAAGTTCTAGTGATTTATTGTGCAGTATAATGACTATACTTTATAATATTATATTGCATATTTCAAAATTGCTTAAAGAATAGATTTCATATGTTCTAGTCATAAAGTAGTGAGATCAAGAATATTAATTAGCCTGATTTATTCACTTCATAATGTATACATGTATCATCTCATTTTACCATGTGCACATATACACATATTATTCATCAATTAAAATACAATTAAATTTAAAATAAAGTAGATACAGGAAGGTGAACATCTTGCTCATGTTATATTTAATTGTGTTTTCAGGACTGCTCAAGCATAATATCATAAATCCTTTTTGTGTTTGATGATAGAATACTACTGGGAACACAAAATTTCTGGCTTCTATGATCAGATGATAATCACTGATATCTTGGTGGAACTTGCGAAACTTTATCTCTAATAGGAGCTTGTATCAAACCAGAAATTATTATGCTGTGGTTGTCAGTTTCAAACAAGGAACAATAATCTTCAGAACAGAGTATGACTTGCTTCAGAATCATAAGACTATTTGCAGTAGTTTTCCTGAAATGAGACTTTTCCACTAAAGAAGCTCCTGACCATGGACACTTGAAGTAACACTAGCATTTAATCTCCTGGGTTACATGTCTCGGTGGCAACACAGTCTACTCCCACATTCTAGAGCTTGCTATTATCTTGTTATCTCAGTCAGTATATTACAGAAAAATGTACAAAAACATTTTGTCTACACTCCAGAAAGACCCAAAGTCTTTGTGTATTTGTGTAGTTTCTCCTTTTTCTCTTTCTCTCTCTCTCTCTTTCTTTCTTTTTCTTTAGGTACGAGATTCTAGACACAGCATTTATTTTATAGTGAATACATTTGCATGGCTCAGATCTAAGAAAGCCTTAAAACTTAAACCAACAAACAGAATTTGACTTTTCGTGGGGCTTCACGCCCAACCTCCAAAGCTTCTGACACATTCAATACATCCTGCTACCAAGTCCACGTAGCAGGGTACCATAAGTAGAGTGGATCATGTGATGTCTTAGGAGAAGATGAAGTTATAGAGGTGCCTGTACACAGAGGAGACAGAACTGGAGAACTAATATATCCTTGAGAAAAGAGACTGCAACTTCTGTTCCTGGTTAAGTGATTATCATTTGGGTCTGCCGCTCTGTATTTTACAGGTAGAGATTTAAAAGTGTTCACTGGATCAATACATGGACATCAGGAACCAGGGCCCGAGTTTATATCTTTAAACAAAAGACTACATCAGGGATGGCAGTTGACTGAAATCTTCAACTGAGCGAATTTACAAGTATACATTAGTATTCTTCAAATTCGTCCTAGCTGCCTTGTGTCATAATCTCATTTTGTTCTTATCTTTTACCTCATGATAACATCATGATTTATATTCCTGTCATGTCACTATTTTTTTTAACTGGTCTATAAATTTCATGACAT
This sequence comes from Hystrix cristata, assembly GCA_004026905.1. Lineage (NCBI taxonomy): Eukaryota > Metazoa > Chordata > Mammalia > Rodentia > Hystricidae > Hystrix > Hystrix cristata. Next base: position 61,433 of record PVJO010009384.1, read on the forward strand.
ACAAGGAGAACATACAAGGTGAGACTGAAACATACAGTGAATATATACATTAAAACACTTTATTACAGTAAAAGACACATTGCCATTAATCCCTCTCAAAATGCTCTCTCTTCTGTTATTGGCTGATTTGTTGATAATAGCCATTCTTTCTGGAGTGAGGTGGAAACTCAGGGTTGTTTTAATTTGCATCTCTCGAATGACCAGTGATGTTGAACATTTTTTCATATGTCTATCTGCTGTTTCTACTTCTTCATCTGAGAAGTGTCTGTTCATTTCAGTTGCCCATTTTTGGATTGGGTCTTTAAATTTGGGGGGGTCTGATTTTTTTGAGCTTTTTATATATTCGAGATGTTAGTCCTTTGTCAGAGGAATAGCTGGCAAAAATTTTTTCCCACTCTGTGGGTTGTCTCTTGCTGGAGGGGCTGTGGAGAAAAAGGAACACTTCTCCACTGTTGGTAGGAATGTAAACTGGTGCAACCACTATGGAAATCAGTGTGGAGAGTCCTCAGGGATCTAGGACTAGAGATTCCATTTGACCCAGCTATTCCACTTCTTGGTATCTTCCCAAAAGAATTAAAAGCATCATACCACAGCAATATATGCACACCCATGTTTAGGCAGCACAGTTTGTAATAGCTAAATCTTGGACGCAGCCCAAATGCCCATCAACAGTAGAATGGATAAAGAAAATGTGGTTCTTTTATACAATGGAATACTACTCTGCCACAAAGAATGATAAGCTTGAGATAGTCCTAGGTAAATGGATGCATCTTGAGACCATACTCTCAAGTGAAATAAATCAGACACATGTGTTTAAATACTGCATAGTTTCTCTGGTGTGAGAAACTGAAGTGTAAATAAAGACTAAAATGTATTATATTGGGAAAGGGAAGGAAATGACCAAATGGGAAAGGGAACAAGGGAGGGGGAAAGGAACAGAGGGGCAAGAGAAATAAGAAATGGAAGGAAAAAACGGAAACAAAGCTTTTGTAAATAGGGAGGTAGGAGGGGGTGAGGGGAGGGGAATGGGAAAAAAAGAAGCAACAAGATAAGTCATGTACAGGTACAAATCCCCTATGATGAATGTTATCACTATATACATCTAAAATGTACCATTAAAATAAAATTAAAAAAAGAAACAAAACCAATATGCTCTCCCTTCTTGCAAACACACTTAATGTTCACTTTCTGACGCCACTCTGGAAGTCCTCTTTTGTGTGTCTGTAGATGCTTTGATGTCCTGGATCACTTCAAAGATTTAAGGCAACTTCTGCCAAATTAAAAAAGAAAATTATGGTCTGTTCTCATCATCCTTATCCACTAGATCTGGCACTATACAACTTCTAGCTCTTTCCCTAAATCAAAATAACAATTAAGGGTAAATGTTTGAATCAATTTACATTGAAGCAGCCATAACAGCATAACTAGACACTCGAGGAAGAAGACTTCCAGAACTGCTTCAGAAAGTGACAAAAGTGATGGGATGAGTATGTTCAAAGGAAGGAGAACTATGTTGAGGAAGATTAGTGGCAATTTATCTTTTCTTTTAATAACATTTTGAAACTCTAAACACACTCTTTCAATCACACCTCAGGGGTCTGATCTGTACTCTTCTATGTTCCTGAAATACAGCAAACATCTAAAATCATTTCTGGATTCTAATTTAATCAAAAGTCTGTTGAGTTTTATTAGTTTTATTATTAAGTTTTAGTTTATTAGTAAGTTTTATATGTTTTATTAGTAAAAAAAAATCTGACTGATAATTTTTCTTTTGGCTACTGGATGTGAAATGTTCCAATAAAATAGTTAGAAAATATCTTTAATATTTGTCAGAATCCTTAACTGTAGTATAGCTTTTAATTTCTACCATCTCTTAGGATGAGTAAAATGAGGGTGAAATGAAATATTGTCTCGTTAATTATCCTGGCTTTGAGATTTTGAAAATAATTGATAAAATACACGAAATTATGAAATGTGTAAGCTATAACTCTGTCGAGCAGACCCCAAGACGTACCATAATATGTTCTGCTGTGTCGTGTTGTGTTTGTTGTGCTTCTGCTCTGCTGATGATCAAACCCGGGTCCTCACTATGCCAGGCAAGCACTCCGCCCCTGAGCTATGTCCCCTGCCATCATAACACATTTTTAAGAAAGTTGGAGATTTGAGAAAAGACATCTTTAGAAAACTTTAAAAATCCCTGAGTCTTCTGAGAATTAAGTGATGTATTCCTGTTCCTATAATTTCAGTTCTATTTTTGGGACAGTAGGCATCAATGCTCTTTTCAAAGAATCTAATTTATATGCAGGTTTTACTATTATTTTAAATTGACTCTGGTATACTAAGTTTTATGGCTTCGATAATGTATATAGCCTTTAAAGCACTACGCACTACTATAGGAAGAGGAACCATATCTCAAGACATTCAAACTAAGACAGTCAACAGAAATATACCCATAATGTTGATGACATTTTGATATATGTACCAATGATAGAGGTTATGCTTCTCTAATTTATTTTTAGAAATGATTGATGTGGCCTTGGTTCCTAGAACTCTACCCTGCCAACGTTAACATAAAACCTGCCTTTAATATCCAGAAGATTGAAATGTAGTAATAATATTAACAAACATATTTTTGTTACTTTGAATTATACAGATATAAACATAATGACACCTTTTAAAAACATATTAGACTTTTTAAAGTTTAGTGTGAACATTTGACCCTTTATTAAATATCTTTATAAACTTCATATCCCTGAATTTAATGAAACATACATCATTTTAGTCACCATCTTTAACAAACATGAGTGATATCAATAGCAAAATGGCTTTATATGCAAATTTCCAGTTTTATACACAGCATTTGTAAAAACTTGCACCATTTTTAAGCATAATAGGCTGATTCATTAAGCTTTCCAAGCTCACACAGCGCCAGATAACTGAGATTATAGTCAAAATCTTTTCCTCCTTATTTACTGCCTGTATTATTTTATAGTAGAATTTACAGTTATTTTAAAGTGAAATTGGATTTAATAGTTGAAATAAAAACAGCATTTCCCAGAAACGGTGACATCATTAGCACCATTCAAATGATAGTATGAGATTATCTCAGTTTGTCTTATAATTTTCATGTACATATGAGCTCCAACCCAGAGATTTGGAAAATGCATATTTCACAGTGTATTCAAAAGTTTACCGTGTGCTCTAATGGCTAAGCATGAGAAATCTGAAATTTAAATACAGGAAAATCTATGCTTAAAGTCAAGCTTTTGAAAATATTGTGATGCTAGTTATATTCACTTTCTGTGGCCCTGGAATTTTCATTGTTAAAATGGAATAATAATTATAATATCCAAGATTAGATTAAAAGTGATTTTGCACGTAAAGCACTGAGCACAATATTCAGCACATAATACATTAGCAAGAATTTTAGCTGTTATTATACCAGTAGCAGAATTACTTTACACACATTCACATGCATACAGAATCTCTCACAAGTGTTAATATCAAAGAAAAACTGAAATCCAGGACAAGGTATCGTTCATTTCTCAAGAATATCATATTAACTACATTCGTCCTTTTAATGTATTGTATTGAAATACAATCAAACGAATAGGAGAAATAGCCAGGTCTGGATGTGGGAGAGAACAGTGCATCCAGGTGAAGATTCTATGGGTGGGAAACACATCCCACTCCATCCCAAGACTTGGTACATGCCGTGAGACACGTAGGCTGATCTTAACACCAGCATGCATAAACCACTCCTTTTCATAGGAACTCAGCTAGCGTCACAGGCCAACCACTTAAGTCCCAGAACTCCTGAGTCTGTTGATTCAGTGTCTGCATCAAACAATTCCTTTCTGCCACCCAAGGTTGCCTGCTGCCCTTTGAAAGGGATCCAGATAAATATTGTACGCAGCCAATCCCCTACAGTGGAAATTTTCATCTTGTATCCAAATTGGATAATCACTCTTCCTGCTTTGTTTACTTGCCACTCTGTGATGTTTACTTAAAGGATCTAACATGGATAAGGAAGCAGCATCTCTATTATTTAATTATGAGCAAGTTACATTACCCTCAGTCTATAGAGTAAGTGTGTGAGGCTTAGATCCTTAAGTGCCTTTTAGAAAAAATGAGACATATGCATCTAGACATAAAGCCTGGTACAAAAATGCCTCTAATATTCTTTAAATAGGATAAAATTGGAGTATTTTATCATAGAAAAATTTTAACAACCTATAGATAAATGATGCAAATACATATTTTTATCAGGTTTTCTAACAAAAACTTCAGAAAAGCTAAACAAATTTTATTCAATTTTCTGGTTAATACACCTTACTGACATAAGTTTCTACATGTACACTTACTTGAGCAAAACTAAACTCTTACTGTTATACTAGAAATGAATCTAGACCTACAACCAAAAATAAGCATATTTAATAAGCTTATTGTGAAAAAAAATCATAGATTTCTGCCCTGATTCTCTTTTTCCAAGGTCAGCTCTATATCCAAATTGTTCACATCAAGTTATGCCAGCTCACACCACAGTGGTGGAGCAGCCCATAATGGCAGCATGCAGGAGGCTGAGGCAGGAGGATCGCCATGAGTTTGAGGCCAACCTGAGTACACAGTGAGTTTAAAGCCATCTTGAACTATACAGAGAGATCTTTTCCCAAAAAAAACCAAAATAATTTTTTTTTATTCTAGCTCATAATCACTGTTCTTCACTTCTACTGGTTGGACTTCATTACTTTGATAAGAAGTAAGAGAACTTAAAATCACCTTTTCTAATTAATTTTAGGCAAGGTTATTCCCCCAATATGTTAATATGTTAAACACAGACATATATACATGGTTTGTGTTTAAATAAGTGAGAAACAGGCAAAAATAAGTTTGAAAGATTTTGTCTTCCCTAACACAGTAATGTTAACTTCTCAGATTATCTTCTTGATTATCTGTAGTCTTGTTCTTTACATTCAGATGTACTGTTGACTTAATACTGTGTAAACGTTGCTTCATACATGGTACCAGCTCTATCTTACCTCCAAATCTTTGTCCATATTTACACTGTGTGATGCTTATTAGAAACCAAGTGGCTGCATATGTTAGGTGCCATTTGTTGGCTCTCTATTATGTGCCTTTTATTTTCCCTGAAACATTGTATTTATTTTGGTAACTTCTTTGTAAATACAACAAAGCTTCCCAACTTAATCACTATTTGACTGTGGTTGGCCACTTGTACTTTCACTTAAAGCCTAGAACAGGTTTATCAATTTTTACAAATATGCAAATATACAGACACACATTTTGGAGAGAATTTTGACTGGGTTCATATTAAATATACAAAACAATTTGGGAGCATTTTACTGTGACATATTTTTCCATTTATTTAGTTTTTTATTAAATTGCTCAATTTGTTTTAGAATTTTCTTTAAGGAAGTATTATATATTTTTAGGATTACGCTTAGGTATTCAATATACTTAATGTGGTTATTATAAACTTTCACAACTTTAATTTAACTTGATGGTAGTATATATAAATTGAAGTCTAGTCTCTAAAGCTATGACAAATGAACTTTGTCCATTCTGTAGGTCACCCAGTCTATGATATTTAGTTATAATAGCTCAAACTAAGTAAAAAGTAAACATTTATATAATAATTATAATTTTTATATTAATTATTAAATATACATAATATAAATAGTACTTACATAATCAGTAGACTATCTAAAATTACTTTTTGTGTTACTGGAGATTGAACTCACTGTCTTCACACTGAGCTGCATCCCCACCCCATTTTTAATTTTTATTTAAAGAGAGTGTCTTGGTAAGTTTCTAACTTTCCTCAGCTTGCAATCCTCCTTCTTCAGTATCCCACACTTTTGCGATTACAAGTGTACACCACCGTGACTACTTAGAAACAATTTTTCTTTCTTCATCGTTTTCGTATTTTTGCTGAAGTGAACTCTATATGGAATCCTCCTCAAAATCCTAAAATGACAATTCATTGAATGTTTTCCTCTCACTGAATTCTGGAGAAGTATTGAATCCATTTTTTACAAGCTATCTAGATTTTTAAGGAATCCTTGGATTTGAACGTCCCCCTCTCATCCCAGATGTACTAAATTAACCTATTGGCGAAGACAGAGTGCTTTTAAACAAGTTCCATCTGCAACAAACAAACAACAAAACACAAATCTATCACGAATGAAAACTTAACCCATAGAGAATGGAGAAATCCAGACTTGTGACCTGGGATTTATCAAGTGGGTTCACAAAGCCCTGAAAGATGTCAAAGTCTAACAGAAATTACATTAAGTCTAGAGGCCCTTCTACAATTTGAAATTCTGACACAGGGCTCTACTTTGAGGAAAATAATAAGACGTGTGAGATTCAACGCACAGAACCATGAGGTTTTTAAAAACATCAAGTATATAAAGATACTGTATGTACAGTGCCCTGTAGGACATGGTTGTAATAAATTGAAAGACATTGCTCTGATGATCATGACATTTTAGAAGCACCTTGGTCTTTTAAGAGGGTCAGTTCAACAGCTTTTTAGGGGACCAGCATTTCTTTCACTGTTAATGCAAATGGTTAACATTTGCTTAATGCAAATGATCTAACATTTCCACCGTTAGGACAAGTTGGACTACATGGAGCAGTAGTGGCAAACCTACTGCATGCAGGCCGCAGTGGGCTGTTTATTATGAAAGCTCTAGAAGTTTCTCCATCACTCATATAGAGAATAATGCATCTTGAATATTAATCACATAATGAATTCCTGCTTCAGCTTACTTTCATTAAAACAGCTTATCTTGTTGTCCTACCTTTCATTTATTGTTTATTCGAATCACAAATTTTATCATCAAATTTATTTTTAGCTGACACATGAAAATACAAAAATTGTACATATTAACAGGGTTCTACTGATCATGACTTTATAAATCAGAGCATCTCACATTTCTGTTAATAACCATCCCCTCCATTAACAATATGAGTTTTATATTTTTATTTTGTTTTATATTTTTAAATGGATTATAGCTAGCCATACTTATTTTATTGGTTCTGTTATACTCCTTGCATCCATGTTTATAAGTACAACTTAATTCTCAGCTTAATGAATAAGAAATGTAAATGTAATCAACTGGAATGATAAAAATATTATTTATGAGAAAGTAGAAACAATGACAATTACTGCAAGAATACTGAATCTATCTATAAAAATAAGCCATACGGACCACTGCGGCCGCGGAGCCCGCCCTGGACGCGGTGCGCAACCGGACTGCCATCTGCACGGACCTGCTCAGTTTCAGTGGGGCACCTGGGGCCTGGGACGGCGCCCGCAGTCTGCTAAACAGGAGAATACGGCGGATGGAGGTGAGAAAAGTTCGTGGGCAGTTTGCGGACAGGCCCACACGCCGACCACACCACTGGGGCCGCAGAGCCCGCCTGTGCACCGGCAGGGTCGGGATCCATCAACATATATGCACAAGGTTGGGGACTCAACACGGGTAACACTGTCTTCTGCTTCCCCCTCCCAGGTTTTGTTTTTATTTTTTGGTTGTTTGTATGTTTGATTTTTCCTCCTTTTTCTTCTCCCACTGTCCCTCTTTTAGGTTTTTTCTTTGTTACTTTCTTTTCCCTTCCCCTCTCTGAAGTCACCATTACCAAGTAGAGCCAACGATGACCTTGTCATTGAAGATAACCCTGGAGGACTAAAGGTCATAAGAACCAAGAAACACATATACCCAGAAGAAACTGCAAAAACAGACATTCCCGAGGAGGATGCTATTACCTATCTTTTTGTAACCTCATACAAAGAAAATATCAAACTAACTCGGAGAACAAGCTAAGAGGGGCAAAGTACATATGTATACAAAGAAAATGACCAGACAGAGAAGCAAAACGCAACCCCAGACCCCCAGCCCAAAGAGAATAAATACACAGGACAATGACATCGAGGATGTCAGAAGACACCCAACCAAACTCTCAGAGATGACAGCAACAGAAGTTTAGAAACAGATAGGCACAGCAATAGAGAACATCAGACTCGAGGTAATAGACCAAGTCAGGAAAGAGATGACCAACATAATGAAAGATTTGCTTAGTGAGTTCAGGGTAGACACAGATAAAAGAACAGAGGAACTAAAAAAAACAATTGAAAATTTGAATATACAACTTAGCAAAGAAATGGAGTCCATGAAACAGATCCAAACAGATATACAAGAAATAAAAAACTCGCTGGAAAGTATACGAAGCCGAATGAACGAGAGTGAAGATAGAATCTCAGAACTAGAAGACAGGTCAGCAATCAGTGAGAATGAAATGAAAGACCTGTTAAAAAATAGCTAGAGAATATGAAAAATCACTACAACATCTGCAAGATGATGCTAAGAGGAACAATATAAGAGTGATAGGAGTAAATGAAACAGCAGGAGACAATACGAAGGATATAAAGAGATTATTTACAGAAGTAATGATGGAAAACTTCCCAAGCATGAGAAAAGAACTTGATATACAGATAAGTGAGGCATATAGAACCCCAAT
>PVJO010009385.1:0-69862 GCA_004026905.1 Hystrix cristata
TTTTGGAAGAATGTGTGGACTAGTTAAACATCACAGTGTAGGTGCTAAATTGTGTTGAGAATTTACATTTATACTTTAAGTGAAATGTATTTGGTGACATAATTCACGATTCTTATATTTAATAACATTGTAGGAAATTAATCTTAATTGGAAAAATTGCATCTGATTGGTAGGTGCTTAATGAATACTGACTGAATCAAAGAAGGGATAACTTAGTGTTATATATTTTCTTTGGTTCTGATTATTCTTTTATATTTCTAAGGTATCTTCATATTTTGATGATATTCTGGTCATTTGTTGCTGGAGTTGTTACATTCTACTGCTCATTAGGACCTGATTCTCTCTTACCAAATATATTCTTCACAATAAAATACAAACCCAAGGTAAAATTATGTTTTTTGTTTTAAGTTAGTATGTGTGACCCTGTGCTTTTTAATATTTAGTTAAAATCATGTTAAAGCAATGATTTTTAAAAGTCTGTTTACTGTTATTTAATAGTAGAAGACACAAAGTCCATCAGAAAATTTTCAAAATGAAATTTATATGTGTGACATACGTGTACCATCACACCTGGCTTCCTATTCTCTTTTTTAGGACTACAGTTGTAGAAGGAGGTAGAAGAAGAAAACATAAACTTGTCAGGGACTTGGGACTCCACCATTTTAGAAGGTCCTCTGACTATATATTCACTATTAGGACAATAAGTTAAAACAGACTCCGAAGGCTGGTTGTACAGTAGCATCTTCTGGTGGATCACTAAAAATACAGATTTTTGCCAGGTGAGGTGTCATGTACCTCTAATCCCAGCCCTCTGGGAGGCTGATGCTGAAGGATGCCAAGTTTGAGCCGCGCTGTGCAACTCAGAGGCTCAGAGAGACCCTACCTCAAAATTAAAAATGGGGCGAGGATTTAGTTTAGGGCAAAGGCCTTGGATTCAATCCCCAGTACCACAAACAAAGCAAAACTAATTCCTGGGCCTACCACCAGGTTTTGATTTAATAGTCTGCATTATGGCCTTGTAATTAATAGTTGAGAGCTTTCCAGGTGGTTCTGAGGTGCCCACACAGTTAAGGAATCTGGTGAGATGATTTAACGCTGTTAAGTTTTCTTGTCTCCCGTTTTTTTGTGGTGCTGGGGATTGAACCTACAGCTTTGTACAGGTAAAGCAAGTGCTCCGTCACTCAGCTACACTCTTTTAATTCCTTAAATGTCTCTCTGTACCACAAAAACAGAAGTAATCAGGCAGTTTATATAACCAAAGTAATTTGTACTTCTGAAATTTAATAAAGGTAGTAGTATATGGAGTTGTCTGTAAGGCAATGTTTTATAAATCAGGATCTAGTGTGATCCACTTTTTTTTTTTTTTTTTTTTTACTTTTTTTGTGCTGGGGATTGAACCTAGGGCCTCACTTATCCTAGGCAAGTGTTCTAGTACTCGACTTTGTTGAGTGGGTTTTCCTGAAGTCTTACATGACTAAGTTGATTCAGTCAAGGTTTGTTAGTATTTTTATTCTTTTTTTTTTGTGCTGGGTATTGAACTCAGGGTCTTCAGGTTGCTAGGCAAGCAGTCTAACCACTGAGCTAAATCCCCAGCCCCAGTATTTCTATTCTTAAGAGACAGCTGAAAGTGTGCCCTGTATTTCATCAGGAATCTTGCTAGTTATCATATATCTTCTTCCTCATTTTATTCAAGGTTTTGGAGAAATAGAAAATCATTTTTTCTTACTGTGTTTGTAATACAGTATTGTAGTTTAGCAAGTATTATTTATTACGAAGAATGGTTTCAGTGTTAGAGCAGACCAAAAAAAGTCCTCCGAATTTCTACTTAAGTGAAAAACTTTTGAAAAGTTGATTCTCTGTAGCAAAGATAATATGTAAAGTTATGACAAATATCTGTGTCCTTTTTGTAGCAGTTGGGACTTCAAGAATTATTTCCTCAAGGTCATAGCTGTGCTGTTTGTGGTAAAGTGAAATGTAAACGACATAGGTAAGTTAAGCATTTCTTATTTGTAGATCTTTCTAATTACATTTTGTATTACAGGTTACTTAATTGTATTTTTTTTTTTTTAAGGCCGTCCTTACTTCTTGAAAACTATCAGCCATGGCTAGACTTGAAAGTTTCTTCCAAGGTTGATGCATCTCTTTCAGAGGTGATTGATTTAATTAATATTGCCAAATACAGTCATGTGTTGTTTAATTATGGAGATATGTTTTGAAAAATGCTTTGATAGGCAATTTCATTATTGTGAAAACATCACAGAATTACTTGTACAAACCTAGATGGAATAATTCAGTCAGTGAAAATGGGCTCTTGATATGTAATCAAGAGATACGGTAAACATGAGCTCTGTAAGGCTGCTGCCAGCCTAATGCGGCGGGCTGTTTCATAGTAAAGTGTTTTTTTTTCGATAAGTAGAATAGTTCAGTATTTATCTAAAGTAACAATAAAAAGTATAGTAAATACATAAAGCAGTAATAACATAGTCACTTATTATCAAGTATTATATACTGTGCATAATTATATGTGCTGTACTTTTTTATGACTGGCAAAGTAGTAGGTTTGTTTATACCAGCATTACAACAAATGTGTAACTAATGCATGTACTAGACCAACTCTGCCCTCAAAAAGTGATAGGAATTTTTCAGGTCCCTTACAATCCTATGGGACTGCTGTTGTATATGTGATCCACCATGACAGAAATGTCATTTGCTGCATGACTACATACACAAACAGAAAACGTTAAATACCTATGAAATATTTTTCTAGATAGTTTTATAAAAAAATTTAATCATAGAGTATCTCAGTACCACCTAATAAGTTCTGAGGTAGGTAGTTGATTTTTACAACATAAGTAGCTTGAATAGTAAGCTGTTCCTGATTAAACTTGGATCCCAGATTTAAATAAACATTTTTACCTGGCCAGTATTTAGCTCCTATAAGTACTTTACAAACGTCTTTGTAGTAGGCAAGAAGAAATAACTGTTCTTTAATTCCCATAGAAGCATTAACCTGCAGGGAATAAATATGTGTCTTACTGAATTATGACCCCAGTTTTGACACTAACTGAAGGTAGAACAAGGAATAGGGTAATTTTCACTATTTCTGCATAATAATAGGAATAGGACATTTGTTCTCTGATCTTTGCTATAGTCACATTTTGTATATTCTTCTTTTGGTAACATACGTGTTTTATTTATTTTGTTCTAGAGATTTGTGTTTTCCATGCACTGAGGAACTGGTCAGATTATCAGAGCTAGGGAATGGGGGTCTCATTTGTTCACAACACCAAGTTCAGAGCCACATATATTGTTGGTAGCTGGTAGATAATGTGTTGTGTTAAACTGAATGCTAAGTAGTTGAAGTAAATACCTGAATCCTGCTTAATTGTCTTTTATCCTTATTTGACTGAAGGTAAGCTACATAAAATGCCATTTAAATGCTTGGCGTTTTTCTTTTTCCTTACTTTTCTAAGGCCTTTTCCATCTCTAAGCTTTGCTGACTTAAGATAATGCTGTCTAGTATGGTAGACACATGGTCTGGGCACATGTAGCTATTGGTAACCCATTGAAATGTGCTAGCCAAATTTAGATGTCATGTATATAAGATATGTATATATCAGAGAAGGATGACAAAATTTGCCAATCTGAGACTGGGAAAGGATATTTCAGGATGATAGATCTCTTGAGAGGAAAGAAACAGTATTCAGAAGGCTGGCGGGTAAAATGTGAGGGACAGTGTGGACAAGGAAGAAATAATGTTTTAGTAGTGATCATTTATTGATATACTTACTGTATATTTGACACTGTGCCAAGCACATGGATTATTTCATGTAATCTATATCCAATCTATGAAATGGGTGCTGTTATTGATGATATTACCAAAGGTAAAGTGAAATTTAGAGAGTTTTAATAATTTTTCAAATTTCATATATGGTTGAAAGCAGAACCCAGTCAAACACTCAGGTGTACACCACACCTGGCCCTATTGCTTTTTTAAGTTACTGGGCAATTCCTTATTAAAATTACAACATGCTTGTATACTCAGACTGGGAAAACAGAAGATTTAACATGTGGGGTTTGTTTTGTTTTATTGTTAGTTTTTCACATTTAACTCAGACTGATTTTAAGTGTATAACTAAAATTTTCCTAGAGTGGACATAACTATGTAATTATCATGCAGATCAAGAAGGAGAACATTTGTGGTACTCCCAGAACTCCTTGTTCCCTTCCAATCCCTGTTCTTCCTTCAGAGCTGACTAGTGACACCTAATTTTTACTCCTTATAGAAGTCTATTTCTTCATTTTTCTGAGAATGCTGACTTATCAAGAAAGTTAAGAATGCAAAAAACCATCCTATTACTTTTTTTCCATAGAATGTTTTTTTGCTTCATTAAAGCTTCAGAATCAGAAACAAGCTCTTTTTTTATTTGATTATGGGAATATTTAGAAATAGATGTGTGTCATTCTAATAGAAATGTTTCCTTTTTATGGAGTTTTATATTTTTCTAGGTATTTTTCTCATGTGTTCTCTTTGATCCTCAAAACTACGTAAAGTTGGAATATGTATTTTATCAAGAAAGTATGATATTACTGTCAATATTTGCAATAAGTATACAGTTTATTTTTCCAGAATTAATTTTATTTTTTCTTTAAAAATCCTTCTTAATCAGGTTCTTGAGTTAGTGTTGGAAAACTTTGTTTATCCATGGTACAGGTATGTTCTTTCTCTAAGATCTTTTTTCTTTGATACAGTTAATACCCTAAGTGTGCTAATGATGTGTTTTCAGAGTAAGTCAGGATTTATCAGTATTTTAGGCCAGGTCTTTTTGTGGGAGGCTGTGTTGCGCATTAGAGGACATTAAGCAGCACTCCTGGCCCCTTTGCATTTTATGCTAGAAGTATACTCTCCTACCTTCTGTTCACCACTGTTCTGACTACCAAAAAATATTACTAAATATTACTTAGAAGGCATAATTGCTGGGCTGGGGATTTAGCTCAGTGATTAGAGTGCTTGCCTTGCAAGCACAAGGGCCTGAGTTCGATCCCCGGCACCACAAAAAAAAAAAAAAAAAAAAAAAAAAAGAAAAGCAGACAGAAGGCATAATTGCTGTAGTTGAGAATCATTGATGTAAGCAGTTAACTAATAACTTAGTGGTAATAAAGAGAAGACATTTAGGCCACTTTTTGAAAGAAGAGTAACTTGAATTTTTTTCTCCCTGTGGTACTGGGATTAAAACCAAGGTCTTTGCGCTGAGCTACATCCCCTGGGAATCTTTATTTTTTTAAAATTAATTAATTTTTTTGGTGCTGAGGATTGAACTCATGGCCTTATGCTTGCTAAGCAAGCACTCTACCACTTGAGCTAAATCCCCAACCCCTAATCTTTATTTTTTTGAGACAGGGTCTTGCTAAGTTACTAAAGTTGCCTAGGCTAGATTCGAACCCATGAGCCTCCTGCCTCAGACTCCAGAGTGCTGGCATGAAAGGTGTATACCACCATACCCACTGACTTATGCAATTTATCACTCATAAATGTGTTGGTTTAACAATTTTGTAGTTTTCACATTTGAAATAATTGTGCTTTTGAGGGGAATATGTATATTTAGATGTTTCATTAAATTGAAAGATAATTTCAGTTGGGTTTAGTGGTGTGTGGCTGTAATGCCAGCACTTTGGAGGCTGAGGCAGGAGGGTCACCATGAGTAGGCCAGCCTGAGCTACAGAGTGAGTTCAAGGACAACCTGGAATAGATGCTGTTTCAAAAAAAAAAAAAAAAACCAAAAAAACTAATTTCAATAGATTGTCTGAAAAATTATTTTTTTCCAAAATAAGTGAATATGTCCTGCATTTGTCATGTAAGCCAAGCTTATGATAAAGCCTTTTGTAAAACGAATATTTTTCTAAAGACATGCTTATTTCACCTTACCACTGACTTAATGACTATTCAGTTATTAAATCAAGTTATGTTTCTCAATTAAATTACATATTTTTTCTTTGATGTAGTTATTAATGCTTTCTTGAGATTTAATAGTGAGGAGCATGGTTGATATAATTGTCTGTTCTGGTTGGGTATTTAGCTCAAGTGGTAGAGTGCTTGCCTAGCAAGCACAGGGACCTGGGTTTAGGCCGCAGCACCCAAAAAAAAAAAAAAAAAAAAATTGTCTTCTATTCTGACAAGAGACTTCATATTTAGCCCTGTCTTCAAGTTCATATATTTTTTTTCTTGGTCAGGATATGGCCTAATTCTTCAAGGAAATTAGAAGTACCTCTTCAGATGAAGTTTGTAAAACTTTTGATTTAAAAATGTTTGAGTTTCGGGGCTGGGGATTTAGCTCAGTGATTAGAGTGCTTGCCTTGCAAGCACAAGGGCCTGAGTTCGATCCCCAGCACCACCAAAAAAAAAAAAAAAAAGTTTGAGTTTCATTCATTTTCTTTTTCAAATAGAGCATGCGTACACCCATACTCACACACACTCACATATAAATGTACTTTTGGAATTGTATTATTATTTCATAAATATTTTTGAGCTAACTTAAAATTTTATATTCTATTGTTTCTCCAAAACTATTCCTTGTTTTATTTCTTTGATGATGGTCAGAAAATGAACTTAGTTGTAAAATAGTCTGTGCACACACATGTTTGTAAGATAATACACGCTGCCAGGCATGGTGGTGCACACCTGTAATCCCTGCACTCAGGAGACTGATGCAGGAGGATTGCCACGAGTTCAAGGCTAGTCTAGGCTACATATTTCGAAGCCGGTCTGAACTGCAAAGTGAGACCCTGTCTCAACCCCCCCAAAAAAAGATAATATGTGCTATAATTTACTTAGTGTGATGGTTGTTTCAATACTAGAATTATGAGAGATGTTTATTTTCTTTTTCATACATTAACTCTGGTCCGCAATGAAATGCATTATTTTTAAATAAAGAGAAAGATAGCATAAGTAAATGGAAAAAAGAGGAAGTTCTTCTCTTGATTTCAAGAAGGTGAAACTATTTGTCTAAACTTCTGAATGTTTGCTTTTCTCATTTGAAGGGATGTGACAGATGATGAGTCCTTTGTTGATGAACTGAGAATAACATTACGTTTTTTTGCATCTGTTTTAATACGAAGGATTCATAAGGTAATATTTATAATGAGAAGTTTGGCGATTTCAGGCTTTATTATTATGAAAGATATTTTTAAGTCTTATTTTTTGTAAACTGCATATATTTGTTTTCACTTTTTTAAGTTAAAAATTAATGAATCAGGGGGCTGGGGATTTAGCTCAGTGATTAGAGTGCTTGCCTTGCAAGCACAAGGGCCTGAGTTCGATCCCCGGCACCACAAAAAAAAAAAAAAAAAAAAAAAAAAATTAATGAATCACTTGATTTTTTAATCAGCTTCGCTTCCTTTAATACTTGTTTATCTTGGTTTATGGAAATTAGAAATGAAAATTTATAGGAAAAAGTCATGTTTCATTTAGATGAATTTATTGATTAACTGGCACTCATAATCTACTTTTAAAATTTTGAGCTATATTGTGTGTGTTTGTGTCTTTGCCTTTATATTATAATATATTGGCTCTACAACGCACTTGTCTACTGCTTTGTCAGTTCAGTTGAACTGAACATGTTGACAGTGAATTGCCACACACCTCCCCCTAATTAATGAGTTAAAGATTACCTTTTTTTTTTTGGTGCTGGGGATCAAACTCAGGGTCTTGTACTTGCAAGGCAAGCACTCTAACCACTGAGCTAAATCCCCAGCCCCAAGATTACTCTTGTTAAATATTTCTGTATCCATCTGAGAAGTGAACAGTGCATTTGTCCAGTTCACAAAAGAAAAATGTAAAATAGCCAATAAACAATTGAAAATATATTGTCTTACATCAAATAAAAGTTGTTGAGATATTATTCTTTCACCTATTAGAAAAAGATATAAAAGAATGTTAATATCTAGTAATGATAATTAGGGGAAATAGGCAAAACAAGTGCTAATCCAAATTGGTCTAAGTCTTAGACTACACTTGGTGATCTTTACTAATGTATTTAAAGATGTTCCTGGGTATGATTTGTAATCCCAGCTATTTTTAGTTTATTTGTTTGTTTTTGTTTGTTTTGTTTTTTGAGACAGGATTTTGCTGTGTAGTTCAGACTGGCCTTGAACTCACTGTGTAGGCTAGGCTAGCTTCAGACTTGCAGTGATCTTTCCACCTCAGCCTCCCAAGTGCTGGGATTACGGGCATGCACCACTGCACCCGGCAGTCCCAGTTTATTTGGGAAGCTGAGGCAAGAGCATTGCAAGTTTGATCTCAGCCTGGAGAATTTAATGACTTAGGGAGACCCTGTCTCAAAATAAATTTATTTATTGATAAATAAAAATGGAGCAGTACCTCAGTGCCCTGCAAGTTCAATTTTTAGTATCCAAAAACAAAGACTTAAAATTCTTTCAGTACCAAATTAAATTCCATTTCTATAATATATTTTAAGGAAATAAATATAAAATAAATAGCAACTAAACAAATATAAAATAATTCAAAGGTGTGTATGAAACTCAAACATTTATTGCAGCTTAATTTGTACTAAGGAAGACTGCTCTGTTGATTGGATTATTAGTTGGGTAAATGTAATGCATCCTAACTATAGACTTCTACAAAGCTGTGAAAAATCATTTGAAGCTGGGTGTGGTGGCACATGCCTATAATCCCAGCACTTGGGAGGCTGAGGCAGGAGGATTTCGGTGAGTTCAAGGCCAGCCTGGGCTACATAATGAATTCAGGGCCAGGCTGAATTAGATAGCAAGACCCTGTCTCAAAAACAAAAAACAAAAAACAAAAAAAACAAAACAAAACAAAAAATCATTTGGTAGGATAGTGCTTCCTTATGTGGGAAAATATTTAACTATTAAATGGAAGAGCCTGAAAAATATTATGTGTGGTATTTTTCACTTTGAAAATAAAGCTCACATATTAAGCTTGTTAAGATTTATTTAAAGATATGTGTATCCTTAAAACTGTTAACACTTACTGTATTACAATAGTGGTGAGCTGTTGGTGAATTTGGATTCTTTCCATGCTCTTATTTATGTTTGCTGTGTTTTGTTTTTATTTTGCATTATGTATTTATGATTTTTGAAAAAGTTGATGTTTTAAAAAAGTTTCTGGGGCAGTTTCATAACAGACTAAGTGCAATAAATAGAAATATCAGATGATTAATATAGATCATGGAAATAATGATTTGAGATAAATTGTGTTCTTCACAATAAATGGGTTAATAGACATTAGTTAATAGAACAGTATTCTATGTTAGGCTTTGAGATAGTCTAGTGGATTCTAAAATAATAGTACCTCATATTTGGACTATGATAACATATTTACTTGATCACATTATTTTATATGTTATTACATATTATTTGATAACAGCTTTACAGTAATTTTATTTAGTTGGATAAAGAAGAACTAAATTTTGATGTTTAGTATAAAATAGTATTGCACCATACTGTAGCCTAAAGCATTATTCAGTTTAGTTAAATGCAAAAATTGGTCCATGATTTTATGAGAATATGAAGATGAGTAAGTGAGGCATTTACCTCCTAAGAATTTATTTTATGTATCAAACAATTAACACATTTAAAGTATACATCTTAGTGGCTTTTAGTATATTCATATCGCAGAGCTATGCAAACATACAGAACTATGCAGATATCACCACAATCAATTTTAACACATCTTTATTACTCAAAGGGACTTTATAATCTTTCACCATAAACTCCAGCACTCCTGTCTTACCCCTAGTCATCCATAATTCTACTCTCTGTCTCTATGGATTTGTCTATTCTGGACATTTCATATAAATGGAATCATACAATAAGTGGCCTTTTGTGACTGGTTTTTTTCATTTACCATAATATTCTTCAGACTTACCTATGTTGACATGTTCTGGCATATATCAGCATTTCATTTTTAATGGCCAAATAATATTCTGTTGTGCAAATATACCATAATTTGTTTATCCATTCTTAAATTGGTGGACATTGGATTATTTCTACCTTTGGTCTATTTTTAACCTATGAGCATTTGTGTACAAAGTTTTTTTGGGTGAATACCTGTTTTCATTTATTTTGAGTGTATACTTAGGCATATAGTTCTTAAGTCAAATAGTAACTGTGTGTTTAATACTTTGAGGAACTGCCACGGTGTTTTCCAACATGGCTGCACCATTTACATCCTCTTCTGCCATGTATGAAGGTTCCAGTTTTTCTGCATCCTTGCCAGAATGAGGTCCCCCTCCTGCCTTTTATTCTAACCATCTTAGTGACTGTGAATGGTATTCTATTGTGACTGATTTGCAGTTACCTGATACCATTGATGTTATCTATTTTTTCACATGCTCTGGCCATCATTTGTCTTCTTTGGAGATATCTCTTTTCAAATCCTTTGGCTATATTTTGCTGGGCTGTCTTCCAGTTATTGAGCTTTAAAAGTTCTTTTTCTAGATATAGGTCCTTTACTACAAATGCAGTTTGTCAATATTTTCTTCCATTCTGCATTATTGTGCTGTACGTTCTTTCTTTTCACTTTATCTGCATCTGTTTTGGGGGATGAATGGGTCATTCATCGTTGTATCAGTTTTATAAAAGTAATTATGGCAAAGTATCAGAGGTAGTAAATGATCATTTTAATACTATTATGTTCTGTCTTTTGTACCCTTGCTCAGATAAGGTAATTAGGAAATACTAAAGATAAAGCATCAGTTAAGGTCTATATTTTTTATTGATTGATGGATTGATTAATTGATTGAGACAGGATCTTGCTATATAGTTCAGGCTAGACTTTAACTCACTATGTACCCCAGGTTGGCCTTGAACTCGAAGCAGTCCTCCTGCCTCAGCCTCCTGAGTGCTGGGATGACAGGCATGCACCACCATGCCTGGCCTGTATGAAAATACAGTGACAAACACATTATTTTACTTTTTGACTCTGATCTGAAGTCTTTAAAATGGGAACTTAAAAATGAAATTTTTATGAGTATTCTTAGACACGATTTTATAAACTGGGGTTGGGGATTTAGCTCAGTAGTAGAGAGTACTAAGGCCCTGAGTTCAATCCCCAGCTTCTGCCCCCACCAAAAAAGATTTTATAGTGTTTGGAAACAAAAACATCTTTTTTTATTTGACAAATTTTTTTTTTATTTGATAAATAGAGCATACCCTAATTTATGATCATTGAGTACCAGCTAACCAAGGATAAATGAAAACTAATGTTATTTTGGAATGAAGCATCATATGAGGAAAAATACTGAACATGTTTGATCTTACATGGTAAACTGCTCTGGTTTTACCAGCAGATTAAAGTGTGACAACTTTATGAGCCCTTCACACTTAGCAGATTCATCACTCTGTGATTTTCTCTTTTTCTTAGTATGAATTTTTTTCTAATTACTTTGGTAAGGGAAAAATACAGGTCGAAGTTTTATAGTAGAAGATAAACCTGCTGAAGTCTAATAAACATGCTTTTTGGTGGTTTATTTTATTTGCAATTTCTGATAGGGAAGATAAGTAACTGGAGATTTTTTCTTTGAATATATTTAAAACAAAGACTCTGTAAAGATGCCAGGAATAAAGATACTATTTTGTGGGAAATTTTTACTATTTAGGGTATATATATTAAGATAAAATTTCCAATAGAAAACTAATGTTATAGTTGGTATGATCCAAGAATACTTAATGCTTTTAAGTTTAATATATGTTTTTTGAGGGGTGCTGGGGATCAAACTCAGGGTCTTGTACTTGGCAGGCAGGTGCTCTACCACTGAGCAAAATCTCCAACTCCTTAAATTATATTTTTGAAAGATTCTGAGTAATACTTCCAGTTTTAAATTTTTAAATTTTAAATTTACAGTTTAGAATGTATTTGTAGGATACACAGTGATGTTCTGATTTACGAGACAGTGTGGAATAATTAAATCAAGCCAGTTGACAATATCCATCGCTTTGAATACTTAACTTTTTTATCGTTAGAACACTTAAAATTTACTCTTAGCAATTTTGAAATATACAGTACTTTATTATGAGCTATATTTAATAGATCTGAAGAAAAACCCACATTCCTCCTATAATCTTTATTTTTTTTCTTTTGGTTTTTTGAGATAGGGTTTTGCTATGTAATTCAGGCTGTCTTTCAACTCACTATGTAGCCCAGGCTGGCCTTGAACTCTTGGCGATCCTCCTGTCTCAACCTCCCAACCTACTACCATGCCTGGCCTGATCGCTAATTTTTAAAATACGTTCCAGTACTTTACATATAGTATTCCTGCCATTACAACTTAGTGACAATTTTTTAAAAGTTTTATTTTAACTTTTCTAGGTGGATATCCCATCTATTATAACCAAGAAACTCTTAAAAGCAGCAATGAAGCATATAGAAGTGATAGTTAAAGCCAGACAGAAAGGTAATAAAGTTTTCTTCTACAGTTTGAGTGATTTTGTTTTTATATTCCAAATTTCACCTGAGATATGTTGAGTACTGATACATTAACTAATACATTCACAAATGCTATGAGAATTTTCTTTTACCCAAAATACCTTTCAGTAGTTTGCTAACCATGTAAGTGTGAAAACTCAAGATTCTCTGAAAATGAAAGTGCAGTTAACTTTTAGATATATTACCTGTTAATCTCTGGTTTTCTTTGATAATCTGTTCCTCTGTGGTATCTCTGACACCTCTCCCCCTTTCTTAATAATTTTAACAGTTTTGATTTAATTCTTATTCTATATTTGTATTGCTGTTAATTTTATCAGTATCACAAATCTCTTGTTAATTTGCTACTAAAAAGTATTAGTTACTCTGCTATAGCATGAATAAGTGTTTACACTGGTATGATTTTCACAAAGCATATGTTCTGATTGAATGAATGAAATCTTCATTAGGATTTTACTTGCTCTAAAATCAAGCTAAAAATGTACTTTTTAACAAAATTATTTCTGTGCTCTCTACTTGCTTCTGTGAGAAGATGAGATTTTCCTTATGTTTGTTTTTGGTATTCTTTGTTTTTGCTCTTTGAATATGTCCTCTAGAATATTACTTTGTACAGATGACCATGTAGAAAAGGTTTCATGGTCATAATTTTGGGAAATTGCTATTCTCCTTTTAGAAATTCCCAGGAACTAAAAATTCACAGTAGTAATACATCAAAAACTCTGAGTAGTCCTTCAGCAAGGAAATAGTTTTAAGTTCACTGTCATATGTCCCACGTTTACTTGCATGTAGGACCATTTTTCCCTCCCTCATAATCTCAATAGTCAGAGCACATTTTTGGAAGTTATGATATATGTAATGATAAAGCTAAATTAAATTAGATTATTTGTTTATTTGCCTGTTAGCATGAATAATTCCTCAGTTATGAGAAGCATTTCAAATTATATATTTAAAAATTATTCTATGTTCTTACAACAAGTAAAAATAATTTTACCTTCAACAAAAAGAAGGAGATATGTGTGGAAGAGTTGTAGTATGTATAATTTAATTATTAAAATTTAACTTTTAGGGATTGAGGATTTAGCTCAGTGGTAGAGCGCTTGCCTAGCAAGCACAAGGCTCTGAGTTTAATCCCCAACACTCCCCCAACAAGAAAAATCATTTTCCTAGCTAGGCATGGTGGTGCATTCCTGTAATCCCAGCACTCAGGAGACTGAGGCAAGAGGATTGCCATGAGTTCAAGTCCAGTAAGTTCAAGGCCAGCCTAGAATATACACCGAGACCCTGTCCCCAAAAAACAAACAAATCATTTACCTCTCATTTGCAAAAATATACTGGAGTTAGTAGTTTTGCTGTAGCCATTTTGTAAAGGCTACTCTACTGTCAGAAGAAAAATAGGAGTGCTTGCTTCAGCAGCACATGTACTAGAAGAAAAATAGGAAAAAAGTATTTTTGTAGTTTTGATTTTTTTTTAATGTTATATAGTTGGAATCATGCAGTATGTTTCAGGCTGCTTTCTTAGGAGGTAGTAGGTGTTTAAGTCTCTTCCATGTCTTTTAATGACTTGACAGCTCTTTGTTTTGATTACTCAGTTATATCCTGTTGTATAGATACACATTTTGTTTACCTACTGAAAAGCATCTTGATTGCTTCCATTTTTTAGCAGTTATAAAGCTACTATAAATATTTGCGTATGATTGTTTTTAATGTGGGATGTATTTATTTATTTATTTTTGCGGTACTAGGGATTGATCCCACAACCTTGTATATACTAGGGAGCCATTCTACCACTGAGATACATCTCCAGCCCAAGAAACATATTTTTAATACATTTTAAATTTTGTTCACGAGACAAAAAACAAAACAAAATAAAATACCAAGCTTCAAGAAAATGGAGCCATCTTTTTAGTTTATCAGTTAAATAAAATCCCTATTCTCTCTGTGAGAGTGATGTTATAAAATAGAAATAGAATAGCTTGAAAGTTTTTTGTTGAATGTTTGTAAGAAAGGAGTTGCTGTTATTCATGTCAAAAATCATCTTGTTATAAACTACCATAAAACACAAATTAGATAGCTCTGTAATTAATCAGTTTTAGTATATGTGTCGCCAAAGTGAACACACTCTTTAATTAATCAGATCCATAGAACTAAATGACCAGAGAATTAGAAGGGGTAACTTTATCCAAAGATTCTGCTGTTCTACATACGACAGTGAATTAGATAGGTTTGTGAAAAAGGTTTTCAACTTTTTGATTTTTCGTTTCTTTATGAACTTGTTTTCTGAATTCTTCAGCCAAATTATTCTTCTTCTGAATTCTTTTCCATGCTTAATTCAGGAAATTGAAGATTCCCCTCCCTCTTCATCTTTACTCAGAATTGTCTTTTTAATCTATCTCTTGAGAATAAGGATTATGTAGCAGTTTTCTATGTATATAGGTTTTCTAAGAGTCTAAGAAATGTTGACTATATATGAACCATTGGTTTAATATAAATTCAATAATGATCATACAGAAGGACCGTATATGGTTTGCAGGCTGCCTACAGGTGCGTCATTTGTATAAGTGCTGCTGAGGTGAGCCCTGCACATGTGTCATTTGATGGACTGGTTATCAGTGGGTATTAATCCACGGCTGTGCTCCAGCTGTTCTTTGTTCCTTATATATCCAATTAAGCCTGTATCCCACTCTAAAAATGTTTTGCCTGATGTGTTTAATTTCTCATTACCTAGGACTATAAAAATTTATCACAGGGTTGGGGATTTAGCTCAAGTGATAGAGTGCTTGCCTAGCAAGCACAAGGCCCTGTGTTTGATCCCCAGCACCCTCCCAAAAAAATTCTCACATCTGACACATATTAAGTAGATTCTAGTCTCATGATTTAATTTATATTATGTGTGCATGCTTAATTACATCAAATATTACAATTATTTACGTATTTTACATGATGTTAATAACTGGTAACTATTTATTGGTATGGACACTGAAACTCAGAAGAATTGTATCAGTTGCTCAAAAGAAGCAGATCTGGGACTTAGCATAACTTAGTCTTCTCATTTTATTTTATTTTTGCTTTTGCAGTGCTAGAGATTGAACCCAGGGCCTTGCACATGCTGGGCAAGCACTCTACCACTGAGCTGTATCTTGGCACTTCACAATTTTTTTTTTTTTTTTAATTTTAGGCACTTCTGATTTTAAACCTATTCTCATGATAGAAATTTTTTTTTTTTTTTTTGTGCTGGGAATCGAACTCAGGGCCTTGTGTTTGCAAGGCAAGCACTCTAACCACTAAGCTAAATCCCCAGCCCCCTCATGATAGAAATTTTTAAAAGACCCATTCCCAAATTCTTGGGGAGAACAGAATTTGGCAAATGATTTAAAATATATTTCTTCTAAAAACTGTTCTTTGCCAGTCCTGTTTTAGTACTTCAGGGACAGAGAGGGTATGTCATGTTAGTGCTCAAATCTGTCCAGTTTTATAGTGAGGCCTCGTGGCACAGGCCTGTAATCTCAGCATTCTGAGAGGCTGAGGCAGGGGGATTGCAATTTTGAACCCAGTGTGAGCAATTTAGCAAATTAGTGAGACTCTGTCAAATAAAAAATGGACTTGGGATGTAGTTCAGTAGAAGGCCCTGAGTTTAATCCCTAGTACCAGAAACAAAACAAAAGAAAATAAAACAAAAACAAACCAAAAAAAAGTGTCAGATTTTGGAGCATTTTGCATTTTGAATTTTGGGATTAGGCATGCTGTTTGAGCTGGAATGCTGGCACATACCTGTAATGTCAGTACTTGGGAGGTGGAGGGAGGAAGAGGGCCGTGAGTTCAAAGCCAACTTCAGCTACATTGTGAGTTCAAGGCTAGTATAAGCTGTGTAGAGTGAGAGAGACCCTATCTCAAAAGAAAGAAAAAAAGTTTGAAAATACTACTGTGGGGCCTGATCTTAGAAAAAATTACCTTCTAGTAATATAACTTTTATGAACTGTGGACCTCTTAATGATCTATGCTCTGTCTAAAGGTCCAGAACTTCCCAAGGAAGCCAGTTTCTATCACTGCTCTAAAATTATTGGTGAATTTGATACAAGGCCAGGATATATAGATAGCTCGGTTAGTAGCAAGTGCTGAGGTGAATTTGATGTAAAAGCAGGTCAATTAAAAATTTTAGAGTATTTACTGTTTTTGCAGAGGAATAACAAGGTAGAACATTTGATAAGAAAAGCCTTGTATGTATTAGAAGACATTTTCTAAAGTTGTTTTCTTTTAAAAAAAAAAATCGTTTTCCATTGGGTGTGATAGCTGACATCTGTAATCCAGCACTCTGGGAGGTTGATTGCAAGTTTGAGTCCAGCCTCAGTAATTTAGTGACTTAGTGAGACCCTGTGTCAAAATAAAAAATGAAAGGGACTGGGGATGTAGCTCAGTGGGAGGGCCCTGAGTTCAGTTCTGAGTACAACCCCCTCCCAAATCATTTGGTATTATTTTATTTATTTTGTAGAGACTTTGAGTTTAAATTCTTGTTTGCCCCAGGGGAGAAGGGTCCAATATCAATTTATTGCAAAATAAACAAATTTTCCACAAAGAAGAATTTGTCTTTATATCCTATTTCTGAAAAATTTCTCTACAAAATACATATTGAAAAGAAGCAGGGGCTAAGAAAAGAGTGACTAGGTCAGATGCTCTTTTATTTGCTAGTGGAAATGGCTGAAATTATTTATTGTCTTGTAACTTGTTTCGATGTTTAATTTTTTTATCTTGTAGTAAAAAATACAGAGTTTTTACAGCAAGCTGCATTAGAAGAATATGGTCCAGAGCTTCATGTGGCTTTGAGAAGTCGAAGAGATGAATTACAGTATTTAAGGAAACTCACTGAATTACTTTTTCCTTATATTTTGCCTCCTAAAGCCACAGACTGCAGGTATAAATAAATTAGAAAATGTCACAGCAGTAGTTATATACCACTCTAAGGAGTATTACTGTTCTTGATCATAATATTCTTGATCTTAGGAAACTTAATGTTACTGTATGACATGAACCCTTTTTCATTCAAAGAAAATAATTTATCAGGTCTTAAAATGCAAATTTAGATGCTAAGTGTTTGTAATACATTGTGTTGTTTAGAATTTTTTCTTGAAACCTGATTTTGGAAATCAGAGACAATTATGAATAAAGTTCGTTTCCTTACTTGAGACCATTACATTTTATTTCCTTTATGTTCTTTTTTAAAGACATAATTCTGACACAGACAAGACAGACTCCTCTTATGACTACTCTAAGGGAAGACCCTGGGTTAAATCTCTAGTAATGCAAAAAACAAACAAAAATAACCTGTATCCAAATGCTTGGTGTTCTCTGTTGCTTTGTATCTCATTCTAAATTGAACATTTAAGGGAATGCAGTATTTCAGTTGTAATTCTACCTGTTGCCGGTTATATCTTCAATGAAACTTTTGTCTCCAAGAAGGGCATTACTGCAATCTTTTCCTAACAGATTGAGTTGGTATAGTGTACTATTGATTATCAAAAGTACTGTCGTAGTAATGGAATTTTGAGTTGGTGAATATTCATGATGTGTGGAAATGCATGACACACACTATACAGTCACAGTCACAGAAAGTAGCATATTGTGTATGTACATGTGGGACCTAGAAGGACGTATCCAACTAAGCAGTTTATGACTGCGAATGACTTTGTCCTTTGCTTCTTGTATTTTTGTTTCTGGTAGTGCACATATTAACTTGTAAAAAATAAATTTAAAACTTAAAAAATAATCTGTATTTTAGGTTAATTTGTAATAGTAATTTAAATATAAGGTAATTGCATTATACTATTAAAATATCAGTCTTTTATGTTTGTTTTGTTTTGTTTTTGAGACAGGGTCTCACTATGTAGTTCAGGCTAGCCTTGAACTCACTATGTAGCCCAGGCTGGTCTCCAACTCCCGGCAATCCTACTGCCTCTGTCTCCTGAGTGCTACGATTACAGGCTTGTGCCACCATGCCTGGCTAAAATATTAATTTTAAACACTAACTTAAAGTATATTATGTATTTTAAATATTCTAGGCAGAGCTATTCATGGTAGTGCATACTTACAACCCCAGCACTCAGGAGGCTGAGGCCAGTGGATAGCAAGTTCAAGGCTAACCCAGGCTAGCTACATAGTAAGACTTTGTCTCTACAAATCAAACAAAAGTTAATTTTGTTTTGTTTTGTTTTGTTTTTGTTTTTTGAGACGGGGTCTCATTGTGTAGTCCAGGCTGGCCTTGAACTCACTGTGTATCCAAGGCTGGCCTCAAACTCATGGTAATCCTCTTGCCTCTGCCTCCCGAGTGCTGGGATTACAGGTGTGTGCCACTATATCTGGCATCTGTGCCCCTCTTTAAAGGGAATACTTTGTTTTCTATTAAATAATAATCTTTTTTTAGCTAAGCAAGGACTTCAAGTCCAAGCCTATGAAATCAGGAGCATAGGACTCACTGTGCAGAGTGTTGGAGCCTGTCCCAGACCGACTGCATTGTGGTGTACATTTTAACAGGGTTTTTAGGTAGCTTATATGGTCTTGGAAATTAAGAACAAGTAGAAATTACTAAATATATGTAATTATTATTTCTTTTTTCCAGATCCCTGACCTTACTTATAAGAGAGATCCTGTCTGGTTCTGTGTTCCTTCCTTCTTTGGATTTTCTAGCTGATCCAGTAAGACTTCCTTTTTTTTCTTTAATTGTAAAATACACTGAACACAAAACTTGCTATCTTAAACATTTTTATGTGTACAGTTCAGTGGTACTAAATATATTCTTATTGTTGTGTAACAATCAGTACCACCTATCTCTAGAACTTTTTATCTTATAAAGCTAAAACCTCTACACCTGTTAAACAGTAATTTCTCATTCCTTCCTTTATCTCCTGGCAGCCACCATTTTACTTTCTGACTCTATGAATTGGGTTACTCCAGGCACCTCATATAAGTAGACTCATACAATATTTGTCTTTTTGGGTTTGGGTTTTTTTCACTTAATGTAATATTCTCAAGGTTCTTCCATGTTGTACCATGTGTTAGAATTTTCTTCCTTTTAAGGCTAAGAGTCCATTGTGTGTGTTTGTATCTATATATATCTGTATATTACTTATCAACTTATTCATTGATGCCCACTTAGGATTCTCCATCTTTGATACAGTAGGATTTAAAAGAAACAGGAATAATTTGTAAACATTTGAAGTGCCAAATCCTCATAGCTTTTTTTTGCTCATTTTTACAAAAGTAATGTGTAAGTGTAGAACCTTAGCCACTGCTCCATTTATTTCTGCATTTTTCTAGAGAATTTGATAATATAAATGTTCTGAAAATTCTGGGCAGAATGTAGTAATGGATTTTTTTGACCTGCGTTTATTATTTTCCACTAGGATACTGTGAATCATTTGCTTATCATCTTCATAGATGACAGTCCAGTGAGTATTGGGTATTTAGAAAACACTTCACATTTCATCAGATTTTGAGTTGATGTGTCAAATCAAGTGGGAATTTTATTAAGTTAATAATTCTCTTTCTTCAAAGCCTGAAAAAGCAACTGAACCACCTTCGCCTTTGGTTCCATTCTTGCAGAAATTTGCAGAACCTAGAAATAAAAAACCATCTGTGAGTATTTTTAGCAATATTATTATTTTGATATAAACAATTGTAGAACACATTTTTATAGCTTTTCTTACTCTTCCTTCCATATTATATCAAGGTGCTGAAGTTAGAATTGAAGCAAATTAGAGAACAACAAGATCTTTTATTTCGTTTTATGAACTTTCTGAAACAAGAAGGAGCCGTGCACGTGCTGCAGTTCTGTCTGACTGTCGGTGAGGCTTTGACCTGTGTGTTCTACTCGAGTCTCTGCACAGCTTTGCAGTGGTCAGATGTTACAGTAGCCTCTAGCATTGTACTAAATTTACCAGATAGTCTAAGAGCAACTATGAGCTTCTTCCAAGTGTCCACTTCTTTCCAGATTGGGACATGATCTATAACAGATGGCAATCAAATTTTAGTAGCAGAAAAAAAACTACTAAAAATTCAGTGTAATATGTTGAAGACCTCATAAACAGTCCAAATCACTACCACTTTGTCATAGTTTTTGTTAAGGATTATTTTAATTAAATAATCAAAAATGTTTTATTTTTATTATAAATTCTTAACATGGATATTGCATTTGTGAGACTTTATGGACTATATGAAGAGATTTTTTTTAATGCATTCAATTCCTTTTTAAAATATAGCTTAAAACATGAGGTGTAATTTACATAGTGAAACATGGAATTTAAATGTACAGTTTGATCCATTTTACACATACACAGTACATCCTCGTAACCTATATCTTTGTCAAGATAGAGGACATTTTCTATCATCCTAGAAAGTTTCTTTAGTGTTCTTTCCAAGAAACACATCTCTGCCTCCACTCTTGCCAAAACAGTTACTAGTTTTGTTTCTGTCACCAAAGATTACTTGGCTTGTACAATTTCCTTGTGTAAATGGAGTCATATAAAATGTGCTCTGTACTTGGCTTCATCATTCAGGTCAGGGCTTTTTATGATTCATCTTTGTTGTTGCATAGATCAGTAGTGTGCTCTTTTTTTATTGTTGAGTAGTTTTCCATCATGTGTATGTACTGCAGCTTCTTTATCTGGTTTGCCTAGTAGATGAGCATGTGGGCTGTTTCCACTTCGGGCCTTTTTTTTTTAAGGTGCTGGGAATTGAATTTTGGGGGCCTGGCACTTGCTCGGCAAGTGCTGTACCACTGAGCTAAATCCACAGCCCCTTTGGGGCTTTTGAATAAAACTGTTATGAGTATTCTTGTAGAAGATTTTTGATGGGCATGTATTTAATAACTGGATATAGAATTGCTGGTCATAGGATAGATAAATGTTTAATTTTAGAAAATGGCTGGATTGTTTTTCAAAATGGTTATAGTATTTTTATTCTCCAAGCAATATTCTAAAGCTGTGGTTACTCTATATCTTTACCAAAATTTGGTGGTGTTTATCTTTCTAATTTTGGCCATTTTAGTTGTGCTATCTTGTTATGGCTTTAATTTGCCTTTTTCTAATGACTAATCATGTGTACACTGTAATATGCTTTTTGGTCATTCGAATGTCTTTTGCTTATTTGTTGAATTGTTCTTTTTTTTTGTCATTATAGTTTTTTTTAAATGTGTTTTTTTTTGAGACAGGGTCTCGCTGCGTAGTTCAGACTGGCCCCGAACTCACTATGTAGTCTAGGCTGGCCTTGAACTCACGGTGATCCCCCTGCCTGCCTGCCAGGTGTGGGATACAGGTGTGTACCAGTCATGCCCCACTATAGTTGTTTTTTTTTCAAAGATTCTTTTTATTCAGGTCCTTTGTCGGGTATATGTATTACGAGTATTTTCTTCGTACTATGGCTTGCCATTTCCTTTGCTGAAGAGCGTCTTTTGGTGAGCAGAACTTTTAAATTTTGGTGAAATTTAGTGAATCAGTTTTTAATTTTATACCTACTCTAAACTGAGATGCTGTAGTCCTATGTTTTTCTCTAGGTGTACTATGGTTTTAGAATTTACATGTGAATCTGCTTTAGTTTGCAATATTTTTTGTGTTGGTATTAGATTGGGGTGGAGGATCTTTTTTCCTTCATGGGGAATCGGTGTTCCATTTTTCAGTACCTACTTTTTGCTTTATTTTATTTTATTTATTTTTTGCGGGATGCTGGGGATTGAACTCAGGGCCTTGTACTGGCTAGGCAAGTTCTCTACCACTGATCTAAATCCCCAAGCCCAGTACCTACTGTTTGAAAAGACATTTGTGTCTTAAGTTACTCTTTTTTCTCAAATTGTCTGACTATATACCTGTGGCTCCATTTCTGAATTTTACCTTTTTTTATTGATTATATATCTACTCTTTGCCAATACTGTGGTGTAAAGCTTTTTACTTTTTTTTTTTTTGCTATTCTAGATTCTTTGCATTTCTATATAAATTTGGGATTGGATGGCTAATTTATAAACATAAACACACAATATCTGCTTGGAATTTTTGGAGTGGCATTGCATTCAATTCATAGATCAATTTGAATAATGATATCTCAGCAGTATTTAGGCTTCTAGTTCATAAATACGGCATGTTTTTCCATTTATTTCAGTCTTAAGTAATTTCTCTCCACAGTGTCTTACAGTTTTTAGTGTAGGTCTTTGTGTTTTTGGATATACTTCCATATACTATTTAAGACAGTTTTTCGTATAGTTAAGTATAAGTATACAGAAATTAAATTGATTTCTAACATTGCCTTTATATCTGTAAAACTACTAAATTATTTAGTTCTAGTGGCATTTTTGTGGATTTCCTTAGGATTTTCTACATATACAATTATATCATCTGTGAATACACAGTTTTACTTTATCTTTTGTAATATTTATGCCTTTTGTTTCATTTTCTTGACTGTTGCAATGGCTAGGACTTTCCCTGCAAAGTTGAAGTGAAGTGGATTAGACCTGAGATCCTTGTTTTGATCCCAGTGTTAGGGAAAAATTGTGTATTTGTGTACTATTATGATATTAGTCCAAACTTTTTTTTGTAGATTTCCTTGGTCAGTGTCCTTTTGTACCTAGTTTAAGAATTGTTGTTGCTTTTTTTTAAATCATGAATAGATACTGAATTTTTTGGAATGCTTTTACTGCATCTCAGTAAGCTATATGATTGTCTTGATCAAATCGTTCATAGTGTTCTCTTGTGGAGCTGTAGTTATATCTCCTCTTCAATGGTTATTTGTACTTTATTTTTTCTTAATCTGTGTTCGTAGGAATTTATCAGTTTTTTAGGGGGGGCAATACTGGGATTAAACCAAGGGCCTTCAAAATGGCCTATATCCCTAGCCCATTTTTTTATTTATTTTGAGACAGAGTCTTGCCAAATTGCCCAGGCAAGCTTGAATTTATGATCTTTTTGCTTTAGTCTCCCAAAGTGTGGGATTACCATGTGTACCACCATACCTGGATTACTAATATTTATGATGTATTGATTTTTCTTTTATTTTTTAACTTACTCTCTTTTACTAATTTAGAGTTTAGTTTTTTATTGTTGTTTTGTTTTTTGAAACAGAGTCTTGCTTTGTAGTTTAGGCTGGCCTTGAACTCACTGTATATCCCAGGCCAGATTTGAATTCACCGTGGTCCTCCTGCTTCAGCCTGGTGCTGGGATTACAAGCATGCGCCGCCATGCCTGGCTCAAGTTTAGTTTTTTATTTTTTCTAGTTTCTTAATGTTGGAGCATAGGTGATTCCTGGCACCAAAAAAAAAAAAAAAATGTATCAAGTGTATAAACAATTAGGTAAGCTTGTGGAGAAGCTGACCAAAATACATAAATTAGAAGATACAAATATCCATCTGAATTTTCTGTATTTCTTTTTTCTTTTATAGAATATTTATTAAGGTTGTTTAATGTACAACTTTCTTATGTCATTTTGGAAGTCCTTTTTTTTTTCTTTTTTTTCTTTAAATTTTATTTTAATGGTACATTTTAGATGTACATAGTGATAACAATCATCATAGGGGATTTGTACCTGTACATGATATATCTTGTTGCTTCTTTTTTTCCCATTCCCCTCCCCTCACCCCCTTCTCCCTCCCTATTTACAAAACCTTTGCTTCCATTTTTTCCTTCCATTTCTTATTTCTCTTGTCCCTCTCTTCCTTTCCCCCTCCCTTGTTCCATTTCCCATTTGGACATTTTCTTCCCTTTCCCAATATAATACATTTTACTCTTTATTTACACTTTCAGTTTCTCACACCAGAGAAACAATGTGGTATTTAAACATATGTGTCCGATTTATTTCACTTAAGAGTATGGTCTCAAGATGCATCCATTTACCTAGGAATATGTCAAGTTTATCATTCTTTATGGCAGAGTAGTACTCCATTGTATAAAAAACCACATTTTCTTTATCCATTCTGCTGTTGATGGGCTGGAAGTCCTTTTTTTATACATATAAAATTTTTTTTTTTTTTTTTTTTGTGCCAAGGATTGAACTCAAGACCTTGAGTTCAATCCTCAAGTGCTTGCTGGGCAAGCACTCTAACCACTGAACTAAATCCCCAGCCGTGGAAGTCCTTTATTTAAAGATAATTCTCTTGTCTCATGGCAAACAGCAGCCACAATCATTATTTTGGACCTCCATGTTGAATAAATTCCATTTCTTCTTGAGATATGAGCTTCCTTCTTTCTTTTGTGGTAGCCTTTTTATTATTTATGCAGTGTCTGGTGGACCCTGATGCATCAGCAACTCTGGTGATTTACTCCCCTTAGAATGCTGTGAAATCTCAGAAGAGTGAGATGGGATCCCTGCTGATCTCAAAGCTCCTGATTCATGACCCCAGGAAAGGGCTCCAAAGTTTTGATTAATTGTATTTTTGATTGTCATTGAGTTTGAAACATTAAAAAATGTCCCTCGTGGCTTTTTCTTTGACCTTTCAGTTATTTTGAAGTGTACCATTTATTTACAAATATTTGAGGATTTTTTTTTTAAGTGAGAGATCTTACCGTGATTGATTTCTAATCTAATACTTTTCCGATCACACAACATATTCTTTATGCTTTCAGGCCATTGAAATTTATTGAAATTTGTCTTATGGGTCATCCATATATAGATTGTCTTAATGAATGTTCCATGTGCATATGAGAAGAACATCTGTTCCTTTGTGTTGGATAGTGTTGTAAAATGTCAGTTAGGTTAAATTGATAATGTTGTTGAAATATTGTGTTCTTTCTGATTTTTCAAAATTTATTTATTGAGACAGAATGTTGCTATGGAGTTCAGGCAGGCCTTGAACTCACTGTGTAGCCCAGGCTGGCCTTGAACTTGTAGTGATCCTCCTGCCTCAGCCTCCCAAATGCTGAGGTTACAGGTGTGCACCATGACACCTGGCTTTCTGAGTTTTTTAATTGATTCACCATTTCTCCCTTTAGTTTTGTAAATTTTTGTTTTTTGTCTTTTGAACTTTATTACAAGGTGCAGGCACACTTAAGACTTTTATAGCTTCTTAATGAATTCATCATCTTGTTATAAAATGCTCCTTTATTATTTCTGGTAATTCTCTGTTTTGAAGTCTGTTTTGTCTTTTATTAAATTGAGCCACACCATCTTTATGACTGTCTTTGGTTTTTTGTATCTTTAACGTCTGAGTAAAATGTTTACTATATTTTTGTTTTTTGAGGCAGGGTCTCACTATGTAGTTCAGGCTGGCCTTGAACTCACAGCATTCCTCCTGCCTGTGCCTCCCAAGTGCTGGGATCACAGGCGTGTGCCACCATGCCTGGCTACTTGTATTTCTTGTAGACAGCATTTAGTTAACACCTTTAAAAATCTAGTTTATTCTTTGCTTCCTAATTGGTATGTGTAGGACTTTTATAATTATTGCATGTTTATGGTTATATTATTTTGAGAATCTGTTTGTTGTCTTTTTATTTATTCTGCTTGGATTTTTCTAAGAATCTTGGATATTTGGATTGGTGTCCATCATTTTTTGAAAATTCTTGGCTGTTATCTTTTCAGATATGCTGCCTCATTTTCTCATTCTTTTCCTTTTAAAATTCCAGTTTTATACTGTTAACTCCTAAGGGAATGACAGTTTTATGCTCTTATCCTACAGGTTTTGTATACTCTCTTCTAGTATTTTTTAAACTCCTACATTTTGTGTCAGTTTGAATAATTAAGAATAAAGGGATAAACTCCTTAATAATACCTCTTGGAATAATAATTCAAAAAGACTCAATATTCTGGCTATTTTAATGCTGCCATCCCTCTTTTTAGAAAAAAGATTCATATGTCCAGACTCTTACTGCTGTCACTAGTGTGCAGCCTCCATGATGGAGTGAAATATTGTTTAAAACACTGATTGGTGATAAAAAGAAGTTGTCTCATTATTATTTAGTGACTCAGATTTCAAAATATTAAATAACCTTTGGTATAAGAAATTAATCCGATGTGTTCTTTAAAGAAAATTTTAGAAATATGTTTACTACTTAAAATTTTAGTAGCAACTTTGTATTGGCTTTCATGTACTTATATGATTTATATTAATATATAAAAAATTAATTGATTGCATTTCATTCATCTGAGTAATTGTTTTACTTGCACCTAAGTATTATTTGTGCAAATAAGTCACTTTTAAAAGTTAAAATGATGAATTAGATTTTTGTAATTGCTGCATTCATTCATTCCTTCATTCACTTATTTATTGAGACAGTCTTGCTATATAGTTCATGCTGGCCTTGAACTCACTGTGTACCCAGGCAGGCCAGAACGTGTGGCAGCCCCCCTTCCTCAGCCTCCTGAGTGCTGAGATTATGGGCTTGCACCCCCACCTCTGTCTAATAATTGCTACTTTTAATATTGACTAGAATTCGAATAGGAATATGAAATTTTCATGTATAGTTTTATATTAAAATAATCTATTATTTTCTTATTTTTCCTTTGATTTGTTAGAGGAGTTTAATGATAGAATTTTACGACCAGAGTTATCAAATGATGAAATGCTATCTCTTCATGAAGAGTTGCAGAAGATTTATAAGACATATTGTTTGGATGAAAGTATTGACAAAATTAGATTTGATCCCTTCATTGTAGAAGAAATTCAAAGAAGTAAGTCAAAGATGATTAAGAGAATGAGTTCTACAGCTCTTTTACAGTTTTCAAAGATGTTTTTCAATTTATTATTGCAACAGCTATGTGAGGTACATAGGCAGTTTAAGTTTTTTTTTTAATATTTAGCAGTTTTAAAAAATATTTAGCAGTCTTTTGTTAACTTCTAGCTTTTAACTTTTTAAAATTTTTTATTAATACAAGTGTATGTTTGCAATACATAGTAATTACATTCATCTTGAGGGATTGGTGCATATACATATCACATCTTAGTCATTTTTAAAACTTTTTTGAATAATAACTTTACTAATGAGATGAAAGCTTTGAGAAAGAGACTTATTCACAATTCATATAACTAATATCTTTGTCAGAATGGAGTTTCTGTAAAATATAGTTTCAGTATTATTTGTATGCTCTTTCACTATATACTAATGAATTTTAAAGTAATATATAAGGTATTTATGCTATTCATAAATAATTCCTACAATAGAATTTATTTTAATAGTTGCTGAAGGCCCATACATAGATGTTGTGAAACTTCAAACTATGAGATGTCTATTTGAAGCATATGAACATGTTCTTTCTCTCTTGGAGAATGTATTTACCCCTATGTTCTGCCACAGTGATGAGGTATGGTCAAAATATTTACCTTGTTTGAGGATTTTTATATTAATAATGGCCCTGATATAATTAGATAAATGATTCAAATAGGAAAATAAAAATTAAGAAAGTGAATACCTTTTTCCAGTATATAACTAAATGGAAATTAAAAGTTATTTGTAAATACAATTCTTAATACATTAAGTCCCCCAACTTACGACCATTCGAATTGCGAACTTTCACAGGTATACTGTATACGACTCACTTTGTCAGATTATGAATGAATCCAATTTAGGAATGTTCTCCCAGAACGGAACTTGTTCATAAGTCGGGGACTTACTATACTAAAACCATGTATAAGTTTATGTGACTAGGTAGAATGGGACCAAATTGTTCTACCTGATTTGCCATATATTACTGTGATGATGCGGAAACCCATGCTTGGGCTGGGGATTTAGTTCAGTGGTTAGAGTGCTTGCCTAGCAAGCACAAGGCCCTGAGTTCGATCCCCAGTACCAAAAACAAACAAAATAAACCAAAACAACAACAAAAAAGAAACCCATTCTTCTTGTGTGTACATTATTTGTAGACTTGAGGAAGTCAAATGGCCTGAATATCTTCATTTGCGATATTTTAAACCTTATTGTACTGGACTGTGGTTGTATTCACTTCATCTAAATGGCTTTCTTCTTTTTCATTCATTTCCTTCTTTCTGTCTTTCTCTCTGTCTCCCCTTTCCTTCCTCCCTCCTCCTTCTTCCTCCTTTCTGTCCTTCCTCACTGTGGATCCAACCCAGGATCATCTTGCACATGGTAGGCATGGGCTGTACCACTGAGCTATATACACCCAGCCCTTAAATATCTTTTACTTTACACTAGAGAGTAGAAAGGTAATATAGCATGTTCCAAAGTCAAATATTAGTTTACTAAACTATAATCCTTATTTATTATTTTGAAGTATTTCAGACAACTTTTAAGAGGTGCAGAATCACCAACACGCAATTCAAAATTCAACAGGTAGGAATACTTGACCCTTATGTATGTTTTGCTTTTGAACTTGCTGATGCTAATCATTCTAGTGATTATCTTGCTTGACTATTTTTCTGAACAGATACGTAGTTCCATTGGTACATGAATAGACAAGATATCTCATCAACGATTTTGTAGAACTGACTGTAGTAACCTGAAAATCGCTGAAATTCTTTTAGAAAAGCAATATACTACTTTGTCAATCTCATGCTTGATAAGTTGCTTTATTGGAGAGTAAAGACTAATGTGCATAAGTGAAATCACAGATAACTCAAAATTTAGACAGTTTTATTTTCAGAGAAAATTTTTTATTGGAGTACTTATTGGATACAAATTGGAGTTGTTTTTTTTCTCTTTTCCTATCTCATTCTCTGGAAATGTAAATGTGCAATTAACCTAAAGAAAGGTAATGGAAGAGAGAAGTTTATCAACTGTAAACTGGATAAATTAACGTCCTGATTTGTCTTTATAATTTTATGTGTACAGTGTTATGTATACAAAATTGACAAAAACATCAAATCTCTTAATCTACAGAATAGATAACCATGTTATTCTTAGCACCGTCCAGTTTGAGCAAGTTATCTAGTAAGTATTTAAATAAATTGGAGAAGTGGTCTTAGGAGAGAAATAGGTAGGTTAGGAAACAGTGATGTTTAGATGGTTAGTACAAGGAAAAATGCAAAAACCATGGGGAGGATATATTGCATTTTTGGGGCTAGCCAAGTGTTTTAGGAGTAGATTTGAATTTTTTAGAATGCTGACTATTCTTACATAATGCCTTAATAGAAAGTGGTTATATATGTAATATGTTTTTTCAAGGGTGGAAAATATCTTCATGAATTTTTGCAAAAATACCACTCCTTTGCTTTTTTAAAATAATTTATATGTCATAGCTATGAAACATATACTCTATTTAGCAAATAATCTTTCCATGCCACCTGATGTCATATTTTTTGCATAGTCTACACACTTCTTATTTTTGTCAAATGCTTTTTCAAGGCCTTCTTTTAAATTTCTCAGTACATTTGAGAAGCAGGTGGAATTTATACTGTTCTATAGACCTAGATTATTTAGATTCTCATACCAAGATACTGAGCTTAGTGAAATGCCTATATGGGACCATTTAAGGTTCTGTGACCTTACAAGCTGTTGACTAGCTAAATCTGAGTCATGGTTACAACTTCAGAGATGGAAAGCTCTTTGTCACTTTAAGAACATCTGATTGTCTTCAGCATATTAAGGCACTTATCTTGTTAGTTTTAAATTATAAAAAAGACAAGAAGAAATTATAGGTTCTTTTCATTATAGCTTTGAAAGTATCATTCCGTTTATTTTGACCTGACTTGAATATTAACTATCAGTCTTGTCAGGACATTGCTTCTTTGATGCTTAATGATTCATTTACCTGTGTAGAGTAAATAAAAAAATTTCTTAGTATTCTTTAATTTGAAAAAATTTAGAGTAGCTTTGCTAATTTGCTGCTTAATGACTTAAAGTTTATGAATTATATTTATGTGAAATATATTCATATATTTTGTCTACATTTTATTTATTGGTATTTTTAAAATAAACTTTTAAGGAATAGTGTTAATCTTGACCCCTTTCATTGTATATTCCAAACATAGCTTTTTATTATTTAGTAATCTTTTGTTAACTTTGCTTCTTAGCATAAAATATCAAAAAACCTTTGTTTCTCTAATGTTGAGGATGGAACCCAGGGTCTCGTGCATGCTAGGCAAGTGCTCTACCATTGTGTTACATCCCCAGCACCAAAATAATCTTTTTAAAATATTCAAGCTAAAAATATGTGAAAAAGCATGCACAATTATATCTAACATGGACACAAATTCCATGTTGGAAAATAATGGTGTTTTTTTTTGTGCCAAGTTTTTGGTAGCTTAGTTTCTGCATATTTTCTACTGTATCAAACAAATGATATGCCTAACCACAAACAAATACAGAATTATTTTCTAGGATACTGCATTTTTAAGAATTCTAGAGATCTGTACTTCTTAGCCCCAGACCCAAACACAACCATCTCCTTTGTTTCTCTTTTTAATGCTATTAAAGATTTTTTTTTTCTTTTTTTCTGGCAGTAGTGGGTAGTGAACCCAGGGAGCACTGAGCTAAATCTGCATCCCTTTTTGAGACAGGATTTCACTAAGTTGCCCAGGCTTGCCATCATCTCATGATTCTCCTGCCTCAGACTCTCAAATAGCTAGACTTACAGGCATATGCCACCATACCTGGCAAGGTTTTTTAACTCTTGCAAAGATGAATGCTATTCTTTTGTGTAACTTTTGAACTTTTAAATTTTGTTTTGTATTCTAAAGTGAAACTTGTTTAATATCTGGGCTTTCTCTCTTTCTTCTCCTTATATAATTTCACATATCTGATATTGCAGAGGTAGCCTAAGTTTGGATGATTTTCGGTAAGTCTTGAGCATGTGATTTTTTTCAGTATAAGTTGTCTGTTTAAAGTCCAGAAAGTATACCCCAGACAATTTAAGTACAGTTA
Organism: Hystrix cristata; assembly: GCA_004026905.1. Classification (NCBI taxonomy): domain Eukaryota; kingdom Metazoa; phylum Chordata; class Mammalia; order Rodentia; family Hystricidae; genus Hystrix; species Hystrix cristata. Next base: position 31,240 of record PVJO010009385.1, read on the forward strand.
TGAGGGTGGTGGGGGGTGGAGCACTGCCTTTCTATCAGTTGTTTAAAATAACTTTTTAAAATGAATCTCTGCTTTGATTCTAGATATCTCCTTTTTGAACAGCGTGCTTTTATCATAAAAATAAACATGCCCTGAGACTGTTCAGATGTTTTAATGATTTATTTTACCAGTATCTTGCTTCTTGCTTTTCAAAAATATCGCCCCACCTTTTCTTTTCTTTTTTTGGTTGTTGATTTTGCAAAATTGTGAGAATTTTTTGTGTTTATAGAGCTTTTAAAAAAAATAAGAAGTAAAAAAAAAAAGTATAATGATACTTCTGTGATTCTGCGTAAAACATATTGCTAAAATCTCAGTTGTTTTATACTCCATAGATTCTAGAGACTTGAACAATCTAGGTTCTAGAGATTAATATTTAATAATATTTTATTGTTTTTATTTTGACACAAGATTTCACCGTATGTTTCAGGCTAGCCTTGAACTCAATATATAGCCCAGGCTTGCCTTTTTTCCATGGAGGTTCTCCTGCCTCAGCCTCCCAAAGTGCAGGCTATTTAGTTAGCGTTTTTGTATTTATGTTTGTAAAAATTTCTTCTTTCAGGGATAGTTGTATCTGTAACTCTGAGTTTTTAAAAAACATTAATTGAATACTCTTAGATAAAATCTAGTTAAAGTACTTTTAAAATATTACTTATAAATGGTTTTCTAGTTTTAAAGTAAGTTTGTTTGGCTCCTCAGATGTGTATGAAATACACATGTCACAGTATACCTGGTATACTTGAAACACAGTCAGTTTCCTCTTAGGTCTGTAAATACTCTGTTATTTCAGTAGATTAAGTTTTGCTTGTAGAAGAATATTAGCTATCCAGTAGGTTAATCATTAGAAACAAAGTGTCAGGTTTTAAAATAGTCATTTGAGTTGGATATCTGTTGTAAGAATAGTAGTATTTCATAGTGAAAATGAATTTTAAATTGGATAAAAGTTAAGATTTTAGTTATTGAGATACCGGCATTGGACCCTAAGGTAGGACATTTTTGCTCCTTTTGGCCTTTTTTCCCCCTTTTCTTTCTTTTCTGACATTTCTGCTTTAAGAAATTTACTTATGAAAAAAATTGTAAAACCAACTTTTTTTTTGGTGTTTTGAGACAAGGTCTCACTATGTAGTTCAGTTTGGCCTTGAATTGACTATGTAGCCCTAGTGTTGCCTTGAACTTGCAGTGATCTTCCTGCCTCAGACTCCTGAGTACTGGATTATAGGTGTGTGCCCCCCCATGCCCAGCAAAACCAGTGTTTCATTTTTATGGGAGAGATTTGTCAATCACAGAGTTTCTTTTTTTTTTTTTAACTAAGTTTCATCTGAAAATGAATTACTGAGATGGTCATAGTTTTGTATATTTTTTGTTGCTATTCTAAATAGATTTTTTTTTTTTTTTTTTGTACTGGGAATCGAACTCAGGGCCTCATGCTTGCGAGATAAGCACTCTAACCCCTGAGCTAAATCCCCGGCCCAATAGATGGTATTTTAAAAATTTCATTAGTATATATTTGCAGTACATAGGTCATTGTGGGGAGTTGGTACATGTACATGGCACATATTAATTCTGCTTGTATCTTTTTCTTCTCCCTTCCCTCCATTTCTTTGCCCCATTCCCATTTGCAAAAGATCTATTTCCCTATTCCTATTATCTGTCTTTTATTTTGCTCTGTAAATTATTTATACTTTGGGTTTCTCATATGAAAGAAATCATACAATATTTAAGCATGCATGTTTTACTTATTTCACTTAACATTGTTTAAATGGATATTGTTTTGAACATTGATCTTGACACATTCTTGTTATTTAAAAACATATATGGCAATAAGAACTGTACTCCACTAGGGGGCTCCCATCTTTAAAATTTTTTAGTTAGCGTTTTGAAGTTTGCAGCTAAATTTTAAGTGTTTATTAGTAAATTTTGTTTCATTTACTCATACTATAAATTTAAACTTTAAATTCTTTATCATTTTTGCTCCTGAGGTGTTGATACTTAATCTGTGACAGAATGACTCCAAAGATTATGTTATTTATATCTTTAATTTACCATTTCTGGAAGTATTTTTGTAACTGTATATAATTTTGTAACAATATTTTTATAATAATATGCATTATATTAGTATTGTTTATAGTAGATTAGACTGTTGTTACACTGCTACGTGCCTGATAGGTTTTTGTTTAATATTTAGAAGCACACAGAAGAGGGGAGAATCGTCTGGAATCAGCAAAATAGGTAGCAAAATTAAAGGTGTATTTAAGAGCACCACAATGGAGGGAGCTATGTTGCCTAATTATGGTTTGGCTGAAGGCGAAGATGACTTTGTAAGTAAAATTCTTGAGTTTTGTATATGTGTATTAGACTTACTATAGCATAAAAAATTGGATATGCTTATTTTCCCTCTTTATCTTACTTCAGATTTCCTTTATATTTCTCATTTTTTCATTAGTTATATAGTTTTATGATGCTAATCTAATTTTTTTTTTTTAAGGTGCTGGGGATTGAACTCAGGGCCTTGTGCTTGGTAGGCAAGCACTTTAACCACTGAGCTAAATCCCCAGCCCCTAATTTTTAAAATTTCTGAGAACTAAGTTATATTAGAATTGTTTCTTTTAAGATGAGATTTTTCTAGTGCTCAAACTACTCACCGTGTTTCCATTAGACTTTTACTTCAGTCCTGATTTTACCTCTTTCCAGCCATGGGATGCTTGAGTGTTCATAGATGCCCTAACTTCTTATTACTTTGTGGTCTGTGGATCAGCAACATTGGCATTATCCATGAAGTGAGTTGCAGGGAGGTGAGAGGCTTGTGGATACAGAATCTCAGGTCTCAGCTTACCTAGACCTGTTGAATTGATTTGCATTTTATTAAGATCTCCATTTTATTTATATGCACATTTCACTCACCATGAGATTTTACTTCTCTGTACCTTTGCATATGCAGTCCTGTTTGAAATTCCTTTCTTTCCTTTATTTACCCATTTCTTTCATACATATTTCTCTTTTTCTTACACATTTATAAGGGATAACCTTGCCCTGGAAAAGGCAAAACCCAGGATATTTTTTTTTGTTTTTAGTCAGGATCTCACTATATGGTGTAGGCTGACCTTGAACTCACTATGTAACTCAAGCTGGCCTTGAACTTGTGGAGATCCTCCTGCCTGAGCCTCTCAAGTGCTGGGATTACAGGCATGCACCATCATGACTGGCCCTGTCATTTGTTTTTATAGTTTCATTTTTTTAGACCTTGGAGTGGTTTTTAACAGAACATTAAGAATCCCTCCTAAGACTAGTAACATTCTTTTTAGGGATTTTGGAAAGTCAGTTTTGGACAAAAAGAGAAAGGCTTTGTGAGAGAGGAAAATAATCTTCTTAGACAAGAGGTAGATACCAAGTACAGAAACAAAGTAAAGGTAGGGTGATAGATTTTGGGAGAAATTTCTCCCCAGTGCTGGTCTTAAGAATTCTCTTAAGTGCTGCAACTTTTGATTATTGCCTCACAAGAAGTATGGTTAACATTAATGTATTTTATCTATAATATTTTGCGCTCTTTAATGTGAGTAAGAGATGTCTAGGTAACCAGTTTTTTGTTTGTTTTTTGAGACAGAGTCTCGGTATATAGTAAGTCTCACTGTATACTCCAGGTTAGCCTCATAGTAACGATGCACCTGCCTCTGTTCTTTGATTGCTGCTGATCAGAGATTTATAATATGTGACATTCAAAGGCTCTCTTCCAGATATACAATTAGATAGTTTTTTCCCTTTCTTTCTGTGTACATATTTCTGGAACATGTAGTTTTTTTGAAATAATTATTTTATTTTTAGATTTTTAAACATTGTAAACATTATGTTAAAATTTTAGAAGTAAGGAGATGAAAAATAATTCTACAAGAGATGGGTCTCTTTCACATACTTCCCAAATTTTATATGATTTAATGCAGCAGAGACCATATTTCTACTTGTGACTTTTTTGCAGTTTAAAAAAAATTTGAAGTAAATAGCCCAGAATTACTCATTCAAAACTGTCTTATGACCCTTTATAAAAACATATTGATGAAATACTTTCCTCAAGGGTTATACAGGTATCACAGATCCGGTTTATCCATATTGTCTCCATTAATGGCTGTTGACATATATAAAATTTTACATTCCTCGATGGCAAATATCAGTACATTAACTTTTTTTTTTTTTTTTTTTTTTTTGCGGTGCCGGGGATCGAACTCAGGGCCTTGTGCTTGCAAGGCAAGCACTCTAATCACTGAGCTAAATCCCCAGCCAGTACATTAACTTTTATTTATTGCCAAGGCTGAACTTTTTCTTTTCGGGGGTGCTAGGGATTGAACTCAGGGCTTTACGCTTGCTAAGCAAGCTGTACCACTGAGCTAAATCCTCAACCCGGTTGAATATTTTTTATATTGCATGTTTTTATTATTTTTCTATAATCTCTGAAATGTCTTATCTCTCGTTTCTACTGTATTTTCATATACAGGTGACATAACCAAACTTGAAGTTGATGTTAGTAATTTGTTTGTTTTTTTATTTATCTTTACTTTTTCAGGAGAAAATTTTGTGTCTTGTACTTTCCTAAGTCTTAAACATTACCAAATTGATAGGGGCATATTACTTTACACATGTATCTCATGTGCTGTAGTTCTAAAGGTACTGGAAATGCTCAATTTGCCCTTGTAATTTTTTTCTAGATTGAAGAAGGAATTGTTGTAATGGAAGATGATTCTCCAGTAGAAGCTGTGAGCACACCTAATACTCCCCGAAACCTTGCTGCATGGAAAATTAGCATTCCATATGTAGACTTTTTTGAGGATCCTTCCTCAGAGAGGAAGGAGAAAAAGGAGAGAATTCCTGTGTTTTGTATTGATGTTGAAAGAAATGACAGAAGAACAGGTAAGAAGATTTATGAGTACCTTTTTTAAAAGATGCCCATAGATCTGTCTTTGTCAGGTACGATAATGTTTTGTGATTTATAACTATTGATTATGAGTGCAAATTCAAAGGATAAATCTCCAGAGCATAAAATCGAAGGAAAGCTGTCTGCATTATCTCTGTTATCCATTAATTAATTCATTCAACCAACTGTTGAATTGATGATACTCCTGACAGTCCAACAATTTATTTTATATTGTGTCTTGTTTTGTTGTTGTTGGTTTTTTGTTTTTTTTTTTTTGGCAGTACTAGGGATTGAACCTAGGGCCATTCTAATACCTCAGTGCTTTTCATTTTTAATTTTTTGTTTTTTTAATTTTTTTGTATGCTGGGGATCAAACTGATTGCGAGGCAGGCACTCTTTTGGGATAGGGTGGGCTTGAAATCACAGTATTCCTGGTTCAGCCTCCTGAGTAGCTAGGATTATAGGGCTGTGCCATCGCACTTAGCTGGTGATCTTCTTTAATGGTTTTGTTGCCATTATCATTAGCCATTGTGCTTAGATTGACTATCATTAATATACTGTACTTACCTCTATGCTAGGTATTATAACAATTTAATTAAACAGGATTTCTCCTCCCCTGTTGTTGGGAGCTGATTAAAATTGATAAAAATATGATCCAGCACAACTTTCCATGTTGTCTGCACGTTTTGCTATCTTTTTTCTTTGGGTTGTTTAAGGTATGGACTGTAGTAAATACAGGGATTAAGCAGCATCCAAGGTAGAATAAACTGTCATCACTCTGGACTTTGTCCAAGAGGTGGACAATGAAAGGAAGAGCAGCGTTGAGGTCCCTACATATTTTGGGAATGTGAATGAAAAAGAGGGAACTGTGAGGAAAGGGAAAAAAAGTGACAATGTTAGGAGATGGTTTTTAGAGTAAAAAACTAAGTGATAGTATGAAGATGTGTGCTTATCATTCTTTTTATTTTTCAAAAGGTATTAGGTTTTCTGATTTTTCTCAGAAGGAAATTCTATTTCAAGAGCATAAAGCATCGGAATAGGGAGGGGAGGTTGCCCAGAGCAGCCAGCTGTGGTTTTTCCTATTATAACTAAACACTAGTTGAGGGTCTTACTCTAATGGGTCGTACTCTAATGCTTGACTTGTCTATTGTTGCCATTCTCTCAGCATCTTAGTAGGTGTACAGCAAATCAGTTATCTGTGTTTCAGTCTGGTTTCAATTTCAGACTTAATTTTGTTTGAGAATATACTTTTGTTTTTGTATTCGTAGCAACGTCTCTTAATTTTGGTAATTTATTTTAAAAGATTTGACTTAATAATTTAAACCTAAAATTAAATCTTAAAATTTGTATTCTCAAGATAATTTTTGTCAGTACTGCAGAGTCCTGGTGTCAGTACTGTTAGGAAACTGGCCTGTAAGGGAGAAAAAAAGTGTATCATTTACTACATTGATTTTATATGTGTAGTAAAATAACATTTTCAGGATTGTAAAAACTAAAACTAAAAACCAACTGATGTTTTAAAACCACTTGTTGAAGAAGAAAACTAGGATTTACTTTGTAGGTTGTGTCAACATCAGATTGTTTTTTCTGAATAGAAGTATTGTTTTGGAGTTGTCCTGGTTTTAGTTGATAGGATCAATTGAATTCTCAAATCTGTGCTAGAATGATGTGAGATGCTAACTATAGCAATTAATATTTTGGGGTGCTGATTCTCTCCTATATACTGTACGAAAACTCTTTGTATGGACTGTTTTTTATGTGATACTCACAGTTATTCCGCACCTAAGGAAACTAAGATATGGTAAGATTAAATAATTTGTTTAAGGCCACAAAGAAAATGAGGGAACTGGGATTGGAATAAGTAGTCTGACTTGATTCTTAAAATCATTACTTTGTGCTGTCCAGTTTGGTAGCTAGTGATTATCACATATCCATTCAAATTAAATTAAACTTTCAGTTTCTTAGTTGCACTAGCCACATTTCAGAAGCAATACATGGCTACTAGCAGCTATTTAGGGCAGGTATATTGAATATTTACATAATTGCAGAATGTTGTATTGGGTAGTGCTGTTCCATATTATTAGATGAGGACAATTTAGTAAATATTTAAAGACTCAGAATTGATTATAAATTTCTATGAGACACATTACTTTGGTGACATGTACAAAATAATAATTGTGCTGGGCACAGTGACACACAACTATAATCCCGGCATTTGAGAGGCTGTAGCAGGGAGATCACAAGTTCAAGGCCAGCCTGGACTACATAGTGAGACCCTGTCCCTTTACCATCTTTTTAATAACAAAATTGAACGACAACCAAAATTACATAAAATTTTTTTAAAGTTTCTTTCAGGTTTCTGATTCTGTTGTAGAAAAAGTATATTTGCTTAAGATAACTTCATAAGTATATGACATTTATTTTCTATATAACATTACAAAATATATGAAATGCCTTTTCTACGTAGTAATTTAAAGTTAAAAATAAGGTAAAATATGTTAATATGCTCAAAATAATAGATTATTAATACTGTGGAGTAATGTCCTGCTTTATGTTTTAACTATTGCATCCTTTTAGTAGCAGGTTGTAAAATTATTTGTTACTCGGTTTTTATTCAATTTGCAGTTGGGCATGAACCTGAACACTGGTCTGTTTATAGAAGATACCTTGAATTCTATGTACTTGAATCCAAACTAACAGAATTTCACGGTATGTTGTTCTTTTTGTATAAAACGTCATCATTAGCCTTCTTGAAAGCTGTTGTACCAAATTAAATTTTTGTTTAAGTAGTTGTACCAAAGAAATAAAAGTGACAGTTGTATATACTTTTATTGGTAATAGGAATGTACTATTTCTGTTTTTAAAATTTTTGAGTATTTATACATTTTTGCAGTGCACATTGCCCTTTTTAAGGGAAATTCTATGGAAGAAACTTTTTAAAAAATTAGTGCATGTCTGTAGTACATAATGTTGACATTCTTCGTGGGAAGTTGGTACGTGCACATAACACATCTTAATTCCTTTTTCCATTTCCTTTCCCTTCCCTCTCACCTTCTCCATCTCTTAATTCCCTTCCTGTTTTTTGTACATGTTTACTTAATAATAAAGTAAAATTTAAAAGATAACTTTCTTTATACTTTAGAAAATGTCCTCTATTCAGTTATATTTTTGTTTATCTTGATGTGGCAGATTATTTACTCCTTTGCTTTTAATCTCTTTGTGGCAGATAATTTAAACCATGCATTTCAGAGTTGCTTTGTTCTTTTACCACCATCTTCCTTGGTAAACATGTTTGCTATAAATCATGGCAAATGTTACGATTTATTTCTTTAGATTTAGATGTGGAAACAAAATCCATAGTCGAGCATTTCTTTTGAGGGTAGATAAATTGGAAGAAAGAGCTTTGTAGCTCTTCTCATGCTGATCTGTTTAATTTAGTTAATATCAGGGATTTAATTATGAATAATTCTAGCCATTTTTAACATTGGTTGGTGTTCTATTTGTGTGTTTGAATCTTTTTACTTTAGAGAAGCTCTGGGGAATGTCCCCTGTCTAAATTCAGATTGCCTTTAAATTGAGAAGGGCAAGGGATCTTCTTTACTGTAAGAGCAAAGCCAGTGACAGGACATTTCTTTCTTTCCTTTTTTTTCTCCCTTGAGACAGGGTCTTGCCATGTAGTCCAGGTTGGCCTTGAACTCTTCAGGTAGTTCAGACTGGCTTTGAGCTCTTTATGTAGTTTAGGCTGGCCTTGAACTCACTGTGATCCTCTTGCTTCAGCCTCCTGAGGGCTGGCATTACAGGCCTGCACCACCACAGATGGCAAGATGATTATTATAGAAAGGTGAAGAATACAAAGTCTTGCTCCATAGGTGCGGCCTAGATTTTGAGTTTGTACTCGTTTTCACATAATTTTCTCTTTCTCTTGCCGGTCTGGCACAATACTTTTGTCTTGTTCTTTCTCCTAGAGGTTTTCTTTTCTTTTTAAGGCTAATTTATGTCTGTACTTTAAAATCCTGGATTGACCAAAGTTGGTTGGATTACAACTCTTTTCGTTACTAAAATTGTCTTTTTTTATTGTCTTTTTGTTACTAAAATTTCCAATTTCAACCATATTTAAGAAAGCATGTTCATGGCTTTTAAATTTGCTTTCTAAACTTATATAACATTGGCAAAATGCTACACTTTTTCCACTGTGACAGTATTTCTTTTGTGAGAAACTGTGTAATAGGATCCCATCAATTTAAAAATAATGATAATTTTTTGAAGCTGTTTTACTGCTGTGGAGAGCTAAAAATTCTGTGTCAGTGAAGAGTTGTTGTTGAGAAGTTTGATCTTTCAGTTTTCAGTAGACTAAAGTTCTTTGTCTGAACTTCTGATCTGAAGCTCTGATTTTTGTAAAGATTACTTAAAAGATAATGTCACATTTCTACAAAGCAGTGTTATGAATTTGAATTTGGCATAGTAAATTTGTAATTAGGTTTTTAAAATAGTAGCAGAACGTAGTAAGAACTTTAAATATGTACAAATTTTAGGCACATTTCCAGATGCCCAGCTTCCATCCAAGAGGATCATTGGCCCTAAAAATTATGAATTCTTAAAGTCAAAGAGAGAAGAGTTTCAGGAATATCTACAGGTATACCACCAACTGTATTACTTACTTAAAACATTGCTAATCATAGTGTTTTCAAATTTGTCTCTGTGCTTTGGTCTATAAGTAACTGTCCATGTGAATTTTTAAAAAATTTTGTTTTTATAGCCGGGTGTAGTGGTGTATGCCGTTAATCCCAGCCATTGGGAGGCTGAGGCAGGAGGAGCACCTCAAGTTCAAGACCAGCCCTGTACTACATAGTAAGTTCAAGGCCAGCCTGAACTACTATGTGGTGAGACCCTGTCTCAAAAATAATTTTTTTTTCCATGTGGATTGTAAAATGAATTTTCTTTTGGCAAAATGAATTTTTGTCAGGAGTATATTTTTTGTTTTTTTAAATTGATGACCAAGTAAATACTAGATTTTTTTTTTTAGAGGGAGGGAAAAAGTCTTTAATTGGTTTTAAGCTAATTAAAGCTTGGTATGGGAGAATAAAAAAGAAAACTTTTGGTGTAAAAGGACATATTCTAGGGGCTGGGGATTTAGCCCAGTGGTTAGAGTGCTTGCCTTGTAAGCACAAGGCCCTGAGTTCGATTCCCAGCACCAAAAAAAAAAAAAAAAGGACATATTCTAAGTAGTAGTTTTTATTATTTTAGTTTGTTCTATTTCCTGTTTGATTTTGTGTGTAATATTTCCTGAAGTTCAGAATCTTCTTTGTCATTGTATTCTTTAGTCTCTTTGCATTTGCAGTTTACACCATAGGTGTTTTTTCAGTTTCCTAGGATCAACTACTTGGAATTAAAGTCCATTTTTGTTAGTGTATTTACATCATATTGGGTAAGCAGTGTAATTGGTCTACCGTTTCAGTGGATAGTACAGTTAGCTTAAACATTACTTGAGATATCTGTCTTTGCAAAATTAATGATCATATTTCTTTATCAAGTACATAAGAGAAAAGAGAAAGTATTTTTACTGGAAAATAATTTGTATGTGAATTTTATAATTTTAGATAGTAATTTAGTTAAATTTTCACGTCTCCTAATCAAGAATAAATACCTTTTGAATTAAAAATTTTCAACAGTGCGAAGGAGTCCATATTTTATGTCTTGTGTCTGAACTGTTGAATGCTTTCTTTTTTGGGAGATGCCAGGGATCGAGGTCAGGGCCTTGAGCTTGCAAGGCAAGTGCTCTACCACTGAGCTAAATCCTCAACTCCTGAGTGTTTTCAACTCAGAAGTATTTTCTGTACAGTTCTTTGGTGGTGTGAAAATTGAAATGTGAAACAGCTGTTGACTGCTGCAGGGATGTTTGGAAACAATATAACCTCATTATTTATTTATTGATATTATTAACCATTATTTTAACCAACTAACTCTAAGAATTAGAGAACTTCATTCTAAAAGAGATATTTTCTGGTAATTAGGACTTAAGTTAGAGGTTGCTTTACTGGTTTTTTGTTTATTTAGATTTCTGCTCATAAGCATGTCTGTAAAACTGAGTAGTAGGTAAGACAGGGTCAATTTTGGCCTTTTAAAGGTAGCTTATCTTGCTCTAATATAATTTTCCAAGGTTTTTTTTTTTCACACTGTACATTTAATTTTCTATGAAACTATTTCTTTTAATTATCAAGGAAGGAAGCTGGGAGTGGTGGCACATGCTTGTAATCCCAGCAATCTGGATGGTTGAAGCAGGAGGATCAAAAATTCAAACCTATCCCAGGCAATTTAGTGACAGATCTTGTCTCAAAATATTATTAAAGGGCCAGGGATGTAGCTCAGTGCATAGGCCCTGGATTCCATCAAAAATAAAAACAAGGAAGTTGTATCATATTATTATACTCATTTTATAATCAAAAACTGAGAAATACTATCTTACTTCCCACGTACCAGATACTATATTAAATGATTTGTGTAACAACACTATAAAGTACACTATGTTATCCCCATTTCACAGGTAAGAAAACTAACTCTTGGGCAATTTGTAACTTTTCTAGGCTCATCTAGCTAACAAGTAGAAGTGCCAGAATGCAAACCCAAATGTGTCTGACTGTATAAGCGGAGGTTTTACCTACTATGCAATACTATTCATTGCTTACATGCCGTCGTTTTGTTACTTGGAATATTTAAAAAACTTTTGGTGATACGAAGTTGTTTTTATTTTTTATTTGTTTAGAATTGTTACCATACAGTTTTGAACACCATTCTAGATCACTAAACTGTTACTTTACTCTTTTGTTTATTTAAGAAACTTCTGCAGCATCCAGAACTGAGTAATAGTCAACTTTTGGCAGATTTTCTCTCCCCTAATGGTGGGGAAACACAATTTCTTGATAAGATACTACCAGATGTAAATCTTGGTAAGTCAATTGAAAGAAAAACATATATGAGGATAAACTAAAAAGAATCAATATTTTCAGATTAATTTAGAAAAATAGTTTATATGATATGGCCATGTGGTAAATTGTAGGAGATTTATTTTTGCAATTGGAGGTAGGTTGTCAAATGATGACTTTAACCTGTGCATTTTGTGAATTCTGATTGTTTAAGCAGTCCCTTCTAATCATATATTCTATCACAGAACATTATTATTAGCCAACATATTTTTGTCTTTATTTTCTAAATGTAAATAAAGTCACACACCATATAATAATCTTCTGGTCAATGACAAACTACGTGTATGTAGATAGTCATATAAAAATATATTAATTAGTAGCAATTCACTTTTGAATTCTCCCTACTTGTTCCGAGTAGTTCTCTGTCATGTCTCCTTCCCCCCTTTCCCATCTTCAAATAAATTGTCTTCTTTTATTTAAAAAAAAAAAACTACTTAGTGACTTTGAAGCCATCTTAATTTGTATAAATGTACTCTGTGATGTTCGCACAACAGCAGTCATCTAATACTACATCTCCCAGAACATATCCTCGTTGTTAAATCAGTATATAATTGTATAAGAAAGTGAAGAAGGTATTTTAGCATATATTATATTAATAGATACGGTATTTGAATCTTCTTATCTCAAAAAAGACCAGATATTTGACTTAGTTTAAGACTCAACTGGTTTTTCCTCCACCTTTGTTATAACATGTGTTTCCTCCTTTTGTATTTTAAGTGTTATAAATACATCTTAAAGCCTGATTTTTTTTGGTTAGTTTGTGGTAGTAATTCTGGTAAGTAAGTGTTGTATAAATTAGTTAAATCGAATTGATCTTAACACATTTTGAGCAAATTTTTATCCCATGGTACTTCTGTACATGAATTTTATTTAAAGTTTATCAAATTGGCTAGAAAACTCTGGCATGCAGTGTACACATGGGATAGAGTATATGGAAACATTTCTGCTTTTAATCTTGGTGTTTTTAAATGTTTTTCTTTCATTGGTAATTTAAAAAATAATTTAAATGAATAAAAATTTTTATTGTTAATTTCAAAATAACTTGATTTGTAAAACCATTTGCAGTCTGCCTTGTTTCCACTAGTATAGTTTTAAATGAAGTCGAGGATATGTAAGAAGCTTACTTTTGCTCTATTTTTAAAAATATTAGTTTTTATTATGGCGTGTCTAAAATCCATAGCCAAAGAATAGCCCATCGAGATACTGAAAGCATTTTATTACAGTTATCACTATTAGAGACTGATAGTTTTTTTGTTTTGTTTTTGGTTTGGTTTGGTTTTTCGTGACAAGGTCTGGCTATGTAGCCCAGGCTGACCTCAAACTTGCAGTGATTTGATCCTCTTACCTCAGCCCCCCAAGTGCTGGGATTATAGATGTGTGCCACCACTCTTGGCTAGAGATTGACAGTACTTTGTTTTGTGCTGGGGATTGAACTCAGGGCCTTGTGCTTGCTAGGCAAGTACTCTAACCACTGAGCTAAATCCCCAGCCAATAGTACTTTTCGAAGATAATGTTTCAGAAGATTTTTTTGTGTGTTATATAATACTTGAACATTTACTTCTAGTTAGCACTTTTGGTTAAATCGTTGTAGTTTGTCTAAATAACAAAAGGTCAACAAAAATCCAGATAGATTTTGCTTTTCTAACCACTGGTATATTACATGCATTGTAAATATACACTCTTAAAAAAAAGAAATAATTTAGACTGTGGGATGTATCCCAGTGGTACAGCACTTACCTGGCATGTGTGAAACATTGTGTTTGAGCCACAGTGCTGGGAAAAAATTCGATTCATTACAATTTCTAAAAAATTCCAATTAATTATCTCACCAGCTCCTCTGAGAGCACACATTCTGCTTTGTAGACAGCTGGTTTTAAAAACTGCTCCTTAGTCACCATCCTGTCTGCTGATCTTCAGGGATCTCATTGTTACCAGAAGCATAGACTCTCACCCTTCTTGATCCCTTCTGTTGCCTTCTTTCCTTTAGAAATTATTTTCTGGCATTCATTGATGGATATCACTGTCTTAACTGGCTCATTCCTTTTTTCTAATCCTCTCTTATTTTTATATACCTAAATATAGGTGTTTCCCAAAACTCAGTCCTCAAATGTCTTCTTGCAGGTTTAGTAGAACCTGTTATTTTAATTCTTTCTATATGTAATATTTCCAGGGCAAAGGGTATAGTGCAGTGCTGGGATATTTACCTAGCATGTGGGAGGCTTGGAGTTTAATCCCCAGCATTGTAAACCAAAAACAAAATTCCAAATAGAGTCTGACTTTTAGTTAAACTTTTCTCATAACCAGTTGGACATCATCACCTGATCTCCCATCCACTTTTCAGATCCACTGTGTAATTCTGTTAATAGCACTGCGGTTGTCTTGTCATGCTTGAAATCTTAGCAGTACCGTGGGTTTTTCTCCCTCACGCTGTGAACTACACATCTATTTAGTTTCCAAATTCTAACTCTTGTCTTCTTCCTCTGTACCATTTACTTAATTCTGATTTTCATTGCCTCTTGTTTTGGACTGTGTTAAGTTTCCTGACTAGTCTCTTGGATTTCTGCCCTCTTCCCTGTCCTCAAACAGTATATCTCATACATCAGAGACATACTAAGTTTACTAAAGTGTAGCTTTGATCATATCTAAAATCCTTCAGTTGCTCCCTGTTACCACAGAAAATCTTCATTTCTAAAGAAGCCTCTGACAGTCAATACATGGTTTGATACCAGTATGTCTTTTTTTTTTTTAAGAGTAGGAAATTTATTGAGGTAGAGAAAGAGAGCTCCTGAGAGACAGTAGGGGACCCAAGTGGGTTGCCCTGATACCAGTATTTCTTACCAGTTTTGTTTCTTACTACTTCTTTTCACACTTTAGCAAAATTAAACCACATGTGTGTGTGTGTATATATATATATATATTTTTCTTCAGTGCTGTTTGTTTTCTTGCACCTTATATACTCTTCCCATTCCATCTGTATGTTTACATATTACCCATCTTTGAAGATCTATGTGAAAGAAGGTAGAGCTAGCCCTCTCTAGGGAATTAGGGAAGTGTTTTTTGCGTAGGGCTCATTTGTCTAGATCTTGAAAGATTAGTGGAAGTCATCAGGAGGAGATACATGTTTAGGGACTGGCATGTACAAGAGACATGGAAGAGGAGTGAATCAAATGGGAAGGTGTGGTAATTCAGAAGGGTAGATTACATGTGAGAGAGGGAGGCTAGAAAGATAATTTGTGGCAAATGTGTCATGGTAAGGAATTTGGACTCCATCCTCTAAGTAGGAAGGAAGAGATGTTAGTATGTTTTAAAACCCGGTGTGGATGCCAGGCGTGGTGGCGCATGCCTGTAATCCCAGGAAGGCTGAGACAGTAGGATCACAGTGAGTTCCAGGCCAGTTTGAGCTATAAAAAAAGACCTGGTGTGGTAGCACATGCTTAATAATCCCAGCATTCTGGGATGCTGAAGTGGGAGGATCTAAATTTAGTCCCATCCTGGGAAATGTGGTGACTTTGTCAGCTCCTGTCTCAAAATAAAAGAAGGCTAGGGATGTAGTTCAGTGCAGTGGCCGTGGTGTCAGTCCCTAATTCTGCCAGAGTAGAGGGAGGTTTTAAATGGTGAGTTAACAATCAGATTTGGGTTGCAGAAATACAATTTGGCAATATTTGGAGGAGGATTCTAAAGGCTGTTTGAATCTGTGTCTGGGAGTAAACCTAGTAGATTATGTATGTGTAAAATCATTAAAGAAGAAATTACTGTAAACTTTTATTGAAGGATATTAGAGAAGAGCCATGTAAACAGAAAACATAGTCATTGTTTAGAAGCTACAGTGTTGCAAAGATGTACATTTATCCATGAGTTGATGTCTAGATGTAATTTGGTCTCTGTCAAAATCAAACAGGCTGTGTGTGTGCATACGTGTGCACATAATTTAACAGAATGTATAATTTACATGAACATGCATAGGAACAAGTAGCTAACTTACTTTAGAAGAACAAAATTGGAGAACTCTGTTACTGTATATGTCATGACTTACAACACTATGTTAATCCATAGACCATGAAACAGAACAGAGAACCCCCAATAGATCTGCATATACTTGATTTGTGAGCATGGCTCCTCTTCTTTCCCGCCCTTCCTCCCTTGTTCCCTTCCTTTTCTTTCTGTACTGGGGATTGAACTTGGAGCCTTTGCACTGAGCTCTTTGAACCTTTAATTTTGAGACAGGATCTCTCTAAATCACTCAGTTGCCTAGCCTGGGTTTGAGCATGGAATCCTCTTACCTCAGCCTCCCAGAGTGCTGGAATTACAGCCATATGCCACCCACTCAGCTGACCTCTAGGTTCTCTAGAATGGGGAAGGCACTGACTGCAAAAAATGCTGCTGGCGAGTGTACCTCTGAGCGCTGACAAAACAGCGACAACAAATTTAGTGGAGTAGAGCCCCATATCCCATCTACAGATCTATGAAGATTATAGAAGATTTTATAGAAAGAAAAACTCCATGACCTTAGCCTAAGGAAAGACTTCTTTTTGCTATTTTCTGTTAAGCAATTGACTTTCTAAAGTATTTTTTAATCAGTGTACTCTAAGGAAAGAAGGCTATTATTAATCAGTATCTATAATCTGAATATCGTTTTTGCACTGAGATGACAGAATGAACATATAGTTTACAAAACGGAATGAAGCAAGAACCAGGATGCAAACCGTTCACATTACAAAATGAAGATTTCTTCTTCCTCCCATCCCATACTGGGTATCAAAGCCATGGGTGCAGTATGCCACTGAACTACATCCCCTGCCCTTTATAGTTTTTGTTTTGAGGCAAGGTCCCTCTAAATTGATGAGGCTAGCCTAGAACTTGGTGATCCTCCTGTCTCAGCTTCCAAATAGCTGTGATTACATGTATGCACCACCACCCCTGGTTTACAAAACAAATAGATTTACTTATTTTTATTTTTTGTGGGGGGAGTGTTATGAGACAAAGTCTTGCTAATGTAGTTCATGCTGGTTTTGAACTCATTACGTAGCCCAGGCTGGCCTGGAATTCACAGCAATCCTCCTGCCCCAGCCTCCCAAATGCTGGGATTAAGGGCATTTACTACCACATAATGCTATTTAATTGGTTTCCCAAAATTTATTTTTAAATATTTATTAGTACATGTTTGCAGCTCATTATGATAATGTTCATTATAGGGAACTGGTACATTACATAACACATCTTAATTCTTTTTACTTCCCCTCCCTCGTCCCTCTCTCCATCTCTTGATCCCCTTCCCATTTGTAAAAGATCTCTTTGTTTCCTATTATCTGTCTTTTATTTTACTGTTTAGATGATTTATACTTTGGGTTTCTGAGATAAGAGAAACTATGTGATACTTGTGCTTGTATGTCTAATTTATTTCTTTAACATTATGATTTTATGATGCATCCATTTTCCTACAGAGAACTAAAATCTAGCCTTCTTTATGGCAGAGTAGTACTTCATTGTGTATAAATACAGCATTTTCTTTATTTATCTGTTGGTGGATATACAGGCCATTTCCAATATTTAGCTGTCATGAGTTGTGGTTGTTATGAGTATATTGCAGTAATATGATGTCTTTAACTCTTTTGGCAAGTTATGCAGAAGGGGAATAACTGGTTGAATGGAATTTCTATTTGTGGTATTTTGAGGAATCTTCATACAGATTTCTGATTTTACTAGTTTATGTTTCCACTAACAATATAGAAATGTTCCCTTTTCCCTAGATCCTTACCAGCGTTTGTTATTATTTGATTTCTTGATGACAGCCAGTCTTTCTGGAGTAAGAAGGAATCTCTGTGTTGTTTTAATTTGCGTTTTTCTAGTGGCCAGAGATGTTGAACATTTTTTTCATGTATTTGTTGGCCATTTGTACTTCTTCTGAGAAGTGTCCGTTCATTTCAGTTGTCCATTTTTTGATTGGTTCATTTATTTTGAGGGATGTAATTATTTTGAATTGCTTATATATTCTGAATAATAGTCCCCTGTCCGAGGAGTAACTGGCAAAATTTTTTCCCCAATCTGTAGGTTGTCTCTTCACTTTGTTGGTGATTTTCTTTGCTGTGCAGAGGCTTTTTAATTTGATGTAATCCCATTTGTTGATTCTCAGTGTTATTTCTTGTGCAACTGGGGTTCCATCCGGAAAGTCCTTGCCTTTGCCTATGTCCTTTACCTATTCTATCTTCTAGTAGATTGCGTTTCTGTTTTAATATTTAGATCTTTGATCCATTTTGATTTTAGGTTAGTACATCTTGAGAGATAGAGATCTATATTCAATCTTCTGTATGTGGATAGCCAGTTTTCCCAGCATCATTTATAAAGAGGCTGTCTTTAGTGTGTGGTTTTAGCCCCTTTGTCAAAGATCAGATGGCTAAATGTGCCTGCTGGTATGTCTTTATCCTCTATACTATTCCATTGATTCATATGTTTCTACAAAACAAAGTGATTTCTTTAGGCACTAAACAAAAAAGATATCAATATTAACAATTAAAAATAAGAACTTTTGTTCATAAGAAAGACCAAAAAGGATCATGAAAACACAGCTACAGAATATGAACATAATTTTACCACGTGAACTAATGAAGAACTTGGATCTAGAGAATTTGTAAATTGTACAATTCTATAAGAAGAGAGTATGATAGACCAGCAAAGAGAAAAGAGAAATGATCAGTATATGCAAAGGTACTTTTTTTCTAAATAACCAGGGAAGTGTGTATTAAAACCGTATTAAGATAACATCATACTGATCAAAGTTTTAAAAAAATCTGATACCGTTCTGTCAAGTTTTGATGCAGATATGGAGTAACAGGAATTATTATACACTGAGTAGGAATATAAATTGAAAAGATAGTTTGGTAGAAAAACTGAATGGCCTAGTAATTCTCTGAAATATATACTCTGGGAAATCTTGTATCCATGTTTAAAAATGTTCACAGCACCTTTGTGTACTAGCTCAAACAAGAAATAGCACAAACAAGTATTAGAATGGACAGATAGAATAGTAGATTTATAAAGTTGAATATGTGTAGCACTGACTACCTATAGCTTGATGCTACTTGCAAAAATATGGTTGAATTTTAAAAACAAAAGGCTGAATGAAGCAAGCACAGAAGAATAAATATAGCATGATTCTTTTTATGTAAAGTTCAAAATAGGCCTAATATAAGATGAGAAACTTTGAGTAAAATTGTTAAAATAATAAAAGATAAAAAGCATTATTTTCCCATATATTTTATATAATATAATCTTGAATATGCATGTAGAACTAAATCAGTGGATTAAATATTACACATAGGCATTTGGCTTCCATCTAATCCCCCCAAATTAATACAGTTAATCCAGAGTATTTGGCATATGTGGTCTTCTTATCAGGGGAAACTGAGGACATTTTACTGTATGTTTGGTTATGTGTAGTGCTTAGGAAATAGAATTGGGTAGATGTGAATATTAAGCATGTTTGATTGAAGGTGAAAAAAATGATCAAAGAGCATTCAAGTTTCTATTTAAACAGCTGGATGAATGCTGCTACTTGCTGGGATAAGGGTAAATTAAGAGTAGTGTTGAGCTCACTGTGTTTATGGTATCCAGTTGAAGACGTTTTATAGGACAGGAAAGGCCAGGTAAAGATTAGAGATTTGAATTTTACTTACTATCACATTGAGCAAATAATTCAACACAGTGAAGGTCATAGATAAAACCTGTCATGTAAGGAATTTGGAGACACTCTGAGGGGATAAGGAGTAGTACTAGGGGTATGAGAACCAAAAATAGCCAAGTGGGAGATTTAGGAGATGCTTCTGCTTTTTATTACTAATGTGTTCTACTATTGCCATAGCTACTTTTTGCTAAATTTAGCTGAAAGAAATTTAAGTTGTATTTGTCAGTTTTGATTTATTTTTATCTCATTTCTAAATACTTGAGAAAATCATAAAATGTTTGGTATTTTATAATAATGGAACACAGAGAAGATCAAGAAGTTGGGTAAAAATTAAAATAGAAATTCTTACTCTGAGAAGTTGGAATATAAACTATTCAAATAGTTTAAATGTTATATAAATTCTTAAAAAAATTTTTACTATTATATGATTTTTAGTTATCATTAGGTATTATTATTTAAAATCTTTTGAACACTTTTAAAACTGAAGTTTCAAATATACACACAAAAGTAGAGAAAATTGCATAATGAATTCTTCCGCCTACTTCAACAGTAATCATTTCTAGGCTTGTTTCATCCCTTTTGTCACTTTCTACTACACTAGATTATTCTAAAGTAAATCCCACATGTACTGATAAATAGTTCAGAATACTACATTTATTGTAAATTTCTGTTAAGTGTGAAAAGTCAATTATAAATGTGTTTTACAGCTCTTTATTTCACTGGTTATTTACTATTTAAAATTACCTAAGGAAATAATTCACATAAGCAATTATAAAGTATATTATGTTTTCATAAAATTAATATTTTACTTTTAATTGCAGGGAAAATTATAAAGTCTGTTCCTGGAAAACTAATGAAAGAGGTGAATAAATGATTTATGTGTATCTATGATATGATAGTCATAAATATTGGGTTATGTGATACTAAAAAGTCATAATCTTGATTTTCATTTTTTTTTGCAATGATCTATCACCACAGAAAGGTCAGCATTTGGAACCTTTCATTATGAGTTTCATTAATTCTTGTGAATCTCCAAAGCCTAAACCAAGTAGACCAGAACTGACCATTCTCAGCCCTACTTCGGAAAACAACAAGAAGGTACTGTGTATTGTATTAAAGAGCCATTAAGTCAATGGCCAAACTCAGAACTGTAGAGGAATGTAGCTACGGATACTGCTTTTTTTCCTATTCTGTGCCTTAGCTCCTCCTAGAACCCTGACTCAATTGTTTTTCTACTTTTCATATCTTCTAATCTTATCCCATATTTTCTGTCTTATCTTCTTTCCACTACTTTCTGGTCTATCTCTATTTTTTTTTCTGTCTCCAGTTCTACCTGCTCCATAATATGTGATCTGATATTTAAACCTAATCAAATTTTTAAGAAATTTTTATTTTTAATTTTAGAATTTTCAAAAAATTTCTCCCAAGTGTACTATTTTTTTAAGTAGTGCCTTATTATTCTTCAGACATTTTTATGCAAAACAGGAATTAGGTCTAATCTATTGCATTATGAAATGCTGTTCAAAAAAGTTTTTGATCAGTGAGTGTGTACATGGGGTGAGGAGGAGGAGCCTGGGAAGCAACCTGTCTAGTGTTCTGAAGAATATAGCAGTTAAAAGATTTTTGGGCCATCTTAAGTTTGTTTTTGCATTGTGCTTTGTTCCTATTAATAGACATTTTGCTTTCTTTACATTTATCTTTATTGAACACAAAAATTCCATTAAATATCATTAAGTAAAAGATATATTAGAAGAAATTGATATGTGGGCCTTAATTTTTCATCCCCTCTGCTCAAGCATCATCTTAAGTGGCTAAGTCTCAGACTGCCTCAGTAATAGCTCTGTCTCCCACAAAACAGACATAGATACAATTCATTTTAGTAATATTTGTCTTCTCTCTCGGGACTATTATGAATATACCTTATGTTGAAGTTTGGAACTGTTTGAAAATATATAAGAGACACTTTTCTTTAGGTATCCTTTACTATATGTGCATACTTTTGTGAGTGGTGGAATTTTAAAGATCTAGAGGGGAGGATTACAGGGATTACCCAGGGGACATATAAGGAAAGAAGAATTATACTAGAGTGTGAATTTTAGTACATAAGAACTATATCTGCAAAATATTTTTAGAAGTTTAATCAAAATGGAAATTGACTTTGTTGGTGGCTTGTAAATGAGCCCAAACTTTAGGGAAAGGAATTTGATACTCTAATCATCAGATCTTCATGATTCTTGACTTGGTGGCCCAAGTGGTAGGAATTTGTCAGAAAAAATAATAGAAGTACCTGTAATATAGAAATATATTTATTAAACTATTGTTTATTGAAATGAACAGTTGGAAACAGCACAAATATTATAGAAATATTATAGAAATTATAGTATTATTATATAGTATTATTATGTAGTATTATAAGTATTATACAGTATTATTATATAGTATTATTAATATTATAGTAATATAGAAATTATTAATTATCTTGAGCATCTGCTCAAGGATATAGCAGGTAGATTATAGGCAGACTATAAAGTAGTATAAACATTCTTGATGTGGTTATAAGTGAAAGAAGTAGGGAGTACTATTTTTTGAACCCCATCGATTGTAGCTATTTAGGTAGAGACTAAAAGGGAATATACAAAAGTATAGTAGTTTTGGAATTAAGTGGTTAGGTTGTTCTTCTCCCTTTCTTTTTCAGACTTGCTGTACTATTACTCTTCTCTAATAAAAAAAAATTAAAAGCATACAAGAATAGGAGTATTTATCAGGAGAGAGGGCCCTTTTCATAATTCTTGGGTTGAGGAAAATTTTTTAAATTTGTGTGTGTAGGTCAAGAATATCTAACACAAGAACCTATAGAATATATGTTATTTCTTCTTTTGAAACTTCTCCAGGCAGCTTTTTAATAAATTAATCTTCAGGGGTTGGGGATTTAGCTCCGTGGTAGAATACTTGCCTAGCAAGTGCAAGGCCCCAAGTTCGATCCCCAGCACCCCCCAAAAAAATAAATAACCTCCAGATAAAATTTAATATACTTTCCTCTATAGTCTCTTGTACCTTCTCTTACAGTGCCTGTTTTATGTCATTTTATTTATTTATTGACCTATTTCTATTAGATGTTAATTTTCTGATCTAGTTTTGTATTCCTTGCACTTTACGTGGTATCTTGCACATGGAAAATACTTAATATTTACTGAATGGATGTATGAATGAATAAAATAATGCTTTTGTTAAAATTAGTTACCTAAGATAAATTTGGTTATTATTATTGCTAATAGACTGCATATTTGGGGGCAAGTAAGACTGAGATTTAGTTGTATTTTGTCATTTTTTACTATGAGTAATTCTTCATGTGTTGCTTTTTTCACATTGATTAGGGCTTTCTAGGCTTTGAATATTATTGTCCAGTTAAATTTTGCTGAAAAACTAAATTATTGTCTTTACTCATTAATTAATGACCTATAATTTTTAAATGATCTTGGCATTAAAATTAGTTATAAATATTTACACATCTTTATAAATTATTTTGCTTCTTTAGTGTATAAATACAAAGGAGGGAGTTCTTTATCCTTAAGTGAATGCAAGTCCAGGTGTGGTGGCACACAGGAGGCTAAGACAAGAGGATCGCTGAGTTTGAGGCTAGCCTGGGCTACATAGTGTGTTCAAGGCCAGTCTGAACTACATATTGAGACTTTGCCTCAAAGAAAAAAAGAATGCAAATTTTTATTTAGCATTATGTAATTTGGGACATAAATGAATTTTGGAAGCACATTTTAACGTGATATTATTGTAATTGGTAAAGGCTTGATTAAATACCTTTGCTCTGGATTACTTTAGCTTTAAGTGATTATCATCAGTAAATACAGTAAACTATATCCCTTTATTATTTCAACTTTTATTTTAGCTTTTCAATGATCTGTTTAAGAATAATGCAAACCGTGCTGAGAATATAGAGAGAAAACAAAATCAAAATTATTTTATGGAGGTGATGACTATAGAAGGAGTGTATGATTACCTGATGTATGTAGGTAAGAGCTAAGTGGTTTATGTTAAAACTTGTTTTTCACATATCTATTTCTTTGATGCAAATTTGTGCTTTTGAATATTGCTTTATTTTGCCTTTTTTAACTTTGGAAGATACTACATTTGTAAGAATTTAATATAATTGGTTTTGAACATATTAAACTATGAGTGTTGACAGATAAAACATTGACCATTGTTACTTCTGTTTTCTACATTGAAAAATATTGAGAATATCTATTTATCTTGAACAAGGTATTCAATTGATTCTTCTCAGGACGGGTGGTTTTCCAAGTTCCTGACTGGCTTCATCATCTACTAATGGGAGCGCGAATCCTTTTTAAGAACACCCTGGAAATGTATACTGACTACTATCTTCAGTGTAAACTAGAACAGCTATTTCAGGAGCACCGTTTGGTCTCACTCATAACACTTCTCAGAGGTATTATATCATGGTTTTTTTCATGTTTTGTATATTTAGCAGTTTTCATTGAATTTAAAACAGTAAGAAGTCTTGTTTTTCTTCAGTTTATTAGCGTTTCTATTTGTTCATACACTTTTTTTTAGATGCTATATTCTGCGAAAACACCGAACCTCGCTCTCTCCAAGATAAGCAAAAAGCAGCAAAAAAGACTTTTGAAGAAATGATGAATTACATTCCAGGTGCAATATTTAAGTAACTTAATAAATTAGCAGCTCTTTTGAGATGCTGTATAGTAAATAAAGAGACTAAGTTTTAGTGTGAGATTTCATTTTAGAAATAGTTATAATGACCAGTTAAAATTAACTCACTAAATATAATTTGTTCTTCTCATGTTACCACTAAGAATTTTAAGACAGTGCTTTTTCTCCTCATACAACAGCCATATTCTTTCAACAATAGCTTATAATCAATCTGATTAAAGTGATGTGTTGTGGGATGATTGGAGTCCTGCTGCCCACTATACCATGAGAATGACTGTACTAGTGTGCATGACTAAAAGATCAGAATTCATTCATTCATTCCAATTGTATCAAGTATCTTCCGAATTTATTGAGTATCTTCTATGTTCCAGGCACAGTTCAGAATGCAAGGGTTATAAAAAAATGTACTTGAGTAACTCAGTCTAGCAGGAAGACAAACATTTAGATAAAACACATGTGTTGGGGTTGGGGCTTTAGCTCAGTGGTAGAGTGCTTGCCTAGCAAGTGCAAGGCCCTGAGTTCAATCCCCAACACCCCCACCAGAAAACCCCACACATGTGTTAATACAAGTACAGTCAGGTTAGAGATAGCACTAAGGAAGAGGACAGTCGCCTCTCGTGTAAAGTTAGTAGGTTTGGACCACTAGGTAAACTGATGGTAAATTCTTACTGTGATGGGAAATATAAGAGGAAAATAACAAGGAGTTGGTGGAAGCAGAGAATAATTTAGGACACCTTCCCACACCCATCGTGCACTGACTTTGAAGTTTAGGACATTTTAAATGAAGTGCTTTTAAGTTATCCAAGATGAATTGTCTTGTAAAGAACTAATTATCTAGGTTTGAAAGAGGGAGGAAATGTGATATGGGGTAGATTTGTAGAGATAAGAGAGCCACATATGAATAGAAACTAATGCTTGGGGAGAAAAATAGAGTAAGAGGAGGAAAGGGTGTCTTGAGTTTTTAGCCCTTTATGCAAGAAGCTGGAATTTGCCACTGTGTCCTGGTAACAAGTAAAAAGCTGAACATACTGAAAAATCCACACTTAGGTCATAGAAAAATGGAGTCACAGGGCAACCTCCATCTCCCAAATTGGAGAGACCAGTGGGTAAATATATAGAATCATAGCTAGTTGGAGTAGAAACCCATGCACACACCTCTGTGGGAACCGGTACTAAAGCAAAGAAATTTGAACTATAACTGATAAATTGCTGAAACTAACTGACAAGTCTGAGAAATTAGAAACTCCACATGAACCAAATCACAGAGGCTGCCCCCATACTTTGGTGAATTTTTTTTTTTTTTTTGGCAGAGTCGGGGAGTTGGGGATTGAATTCAGGGCTTTGCGCTTGCTAGGCAAGCGCTCTGCCAGTGAGCTAAATGCCCAACCCCTGCTTTTTTGAATTTTAACTGTAGGGTCTTGACTAATTTCTCAAAGTGAGTATCAGAGAAAAGTTCCTTCATGATCATGGTTAGGGAGAGGGGGAAAATAACCATTTTGAAATATGTTAGATCATTCTTTTCTTCTTAGAGAAACTAAGCAGAGTATAATTGACCTGGGGGAAAGGAAATACCTAACTCCAACCAGCCCCAAACTTCTTCGTCCTACTGTAGCTGTCCTGTCCTCCTTAAGGGGCTGAAAAAAGCACGTGTGAAGTTCAGAGTCCAGTAGTTGACTCACTAAAAGACTGAGACATATTCCTGGGACTACAGAACACTTCTTCTCCGTTCAAGGCTTACCTCCAGTTTGCTAAAGGCATATTTGCAGCAAACAGTTTCTTATGCTCAACGTGTCTTGTCCAGCTACTAAGACAAATTCACAAGGCATACTGTAAGGCAAAAAATACTGTTTGAAGAGATAGCAGCTTCAGAACCAGACTCAGCTATAGTAGGGATGTTAGAATTAACAGACTAGGAATTTAAAAACAACTATGAATGTTTCTGAAGATTCTAATGAATGAAGTAATTAGCATACAAGAATAGACAGACAGTGTAAAGTGAGATTAAAAATACCACAACAGAAATGCAGAATGCCTTTATATAGGGTTATTGGTAAATAGGATGCTGTTTAGGAAAAAATCTCTGAGCTTGAGGTATCTCATTCAAAATACCAAACATAGAAAGTAAAGAGAAAGAATGAAGTATTCAAGAACTGTGGCAAAGGTACAAAAAGATGCGAATTTGAATGGAGAAGAAAGAAGGAAGCAGAAAAAATGTTTCAGGCAACGGTAACTTGAGAATTTCCCAGAATTGTTAGACACCGATGAGAAAGCTCAAAAAAGACAGTGAGATAAATTTCAAGAACAGACAAATAACGACAACAACAAACCCCACAACAACACCTAGGTTCGTTATTTTAAAACTATGGAAAATCAAAAATAAAGAAAAAAACAACCCTGAAAGGAGCCAGAGAGATAAAACCACCTTACTTATATAGGAGCAAAATAAAGATTTCATCTGACTTACAAACTAAACAGGTAGAGAGTGGGGTGAAATATTTAAAATGTTAAGAGAAAAAACCTGCCAACCTAGAATTCTGTAAACTTTGAAATTGTCTTTTAAAAGTGAAGAAGAAATAAACTTTCTCAGATAAACAAAAATTGAGGGAATTTATTTCTGGTTGATCTGGATGTATAAGAAATTCTTTAGAAAGAAAATGATAAAGGCAGTAAACTTGGCTCTGCCTAAAGCAAGGGAGAGCATTAGAGGAGGAATAAGTGAAGAGAAGTAAAAACTTATTTTTCATGTACTTGATCTAACAGATCACTTGTGTTCAAAAGAATAGTAACAATAATATATTCAGTTGTGTTTGCGTATATAATACATCTGTCTGTGTTTAAGCAGAATTAATGACAGCAATAATAGACGAAGGATAGGATTATTTTTATATAAGAACTTTCTGCTGCTGTGAAGCAGTATATAGTGTTATGTGAAAGTAGAATTGGACTAGTTGTAAATGTACATTACAAACTCTAGGACAGCCACTAAAAAAAAAAATGAAGGGAGGTAGGGAAAGAATGTTAAGAAATGCTAAGAATGCTAAAATGCTAAGGAGAGAAAATGGAATCATTAAATCTTCAGTTAAAACCACACAGGTAGAAAAGGAGGACAAGATAAAAATAGGATCAAGAACAAGGACCAACAAATAGAAGGCAGTAACAAAAGTAACAGATTTGGCAAATACCAATCCAGGTATATCAGCAATCGCTTTGCGCAGTGGTCTAAATGGATCAGTTAAAAGAGAGAATTCCAGTGTGGATCAAGAAACAAGACTCAATTATATATCATGTATAAGAAACTCACTTTAACTATGAAGTCACATACAGATTAAAAATAAATGGATGAAGAAAATTCTATGATTACACTATTGATAAAAAAGTAACTATTTGTTTCAGACAGAGAAGACTTCAGACTAAGAAAATCTATCAGGGATAGAGGTGGTACATAATGATAAAGGGGTCATTTCTCATACTTAATATGTATATGCCTAGCAACAAGGCATCAAACTGCATAAAACCAAAACTGATATAGCTGCAAGAAGAAATAAATTAATTCACTTTTGTAGTTGGAGACTTCAACACCCCTTTATCAGTCATGGTCAGATGCAGCTAGCAGAAAATCAGGACCTAGTTAAACTCAAGAATACCGTCTGTCAGCTGGGTATAGTTGTCATCTGTTGGCTACTTAACAAGAGCAAAATGCACATCATTTCAGGCTCACACGGAATATTCACCAAGATAGATCACATCCTGGGTTATGAAATTTACCTTAACAAATATAAAGAATAGAAAATTATATAATGTCTGCCCTTCGACTACAGTGGAATTAAACTATAACAGAAAAATAGCTGAGAAATCCCCAAGTACTTGGTGATAAACAACACAATTCTACATTACCCAAAGAAGAAATATCAAAAAAAATAAAAAAACTGCTTTGAATTTAAATGAAAAACACAATGTATCCAAAATTTTTGGATGCAGTAAAAGTACTGCTTAGAGGAAAATTTGTAGTATTGAATATATATATTAGAAAAGAAGAAAGATCTAAACTCAGTTGCCTAAAGAAATAAGGAAAGTAGAAAAAGGAAAAGCAAATTAAACCTGAGTTAAGCAGAAGAAAAAAAATTAGAGCACAAATCAATAAAATTGAAAACAAGAAATCAATAGAGAAAATAACACGGGGTTGGAGATTTAGCTCAGTGGTAGAGCACTTGCCTAGCAAGTGCAAGGCCCTGAGTTTGATTCCCCAGTAGCGCCCCCCCCAAAAAAACTAAGTAACACCAAAAGCTAATACTTTGAAAAGATCAGTAAAAGTGATAATCCTCTAGCTAGAATAACTAAGAAAAACAGAAGCTGGGTGTTGTGCACATGCCTTGAATTCCAGGTACCTTGGAGGCTGGGGCAGGATTGCAAGCTTGAGGTCAGTTTGGGAAAATTAGTAAGGCCTTGTCTCAAAACTTTTTAGAAGGGCTGGAAATGTAGTTCAGTGGTAGAGTGCTTGCCTAGCATGTGAGGCCCTGGGTTGAATCCCCAGTATTGCAGAGAAAGAAAGGAAATAGGGGTGGAGGGAGGGAAAAGGGAGAAGAAAGGGAAGAAGACAAACTAGAAATGAAAACAGACATCACTGTGGATCCCATGGACATTAAAGGATAATAAGCAAGTACTATGAATAACTGTGCCCACAAATTTGATAATCTACAGTAACAGAACAATTCATTGAAAGATACCTTGTGCGCAAATACAAAGAAGAAACAGAAAATCTGAACAGGTCTATGTCTATTAAAGAAATCGAATCAATAATAGCTTTTAAAAACAAAGCACCACATGAATTTACTCATGAATTCTGTCAGATATTTAGGGATAAATTGTAGCTGAGTGTGGTGGCACATTACTGTAATCCTAGTATTTGGAAGCCTAAAGCAGGAGGCTTGCTGTAAATTTGATACTAGCTTGGGCTATATAAATGAGTTCAAGGCCAGCCTGATCACATAGAAAGACACTATCAGAAAAAAACTAAAAAGAAAGAAAAAAGTTGTACTAATTTTTCATAATCTCTGTCAAGTGATAGAAGCAGAGTTCAGGAATATTTTCTAACTTACTCTCTGAGGCCTGTAGTAATTTAAAATCAAACATGTACTAATAAAATTTTTTAAAAAGTTAAGAAAAAGAACTACAGACCTATCTTTCATGACTATAGTTGCAAAAACATCACTAAAATATTAGAAAATAAAATCCAACAGTATATAAAAAACACCAAATATATAAAAAGAATTATATACCAGTGTATGAAAATAATTTTACAGCCAAATCAGATTTATGTAAAAATGCAAGCCTGATTCAGAATTTGAAAATCAATCAATGTAGTCCATCCCAATAGGCTAAAGAGGAAAAGTCACATGATCATATCAGTAGATGCAAAAAAGAGCATTTGACAAAATGCAGTACCTGTTCATGATAAAAATTCAGTACCTATTCATGATAAAAACTGAGTAACTTCCTTAACATGATAAAGAATACCTACAAAACACCCACAGGTAACATTCTTAATGGTGCAAAACACTTACAAGTTTTCCTGTAAGACCAAGCATAGGCAAGGGTATCTCCTCTCACCACTGCCTTTCAACCTTGAAAAGTCTTTGTTAGTAGGGTAAAACAAGAAAAGAAAGTAAAGGGATATAGGCTATGAAAGAAGAAATAAAACTGCCTTTAGTCGTAGGTGACCTGCCTGTCTATATAGAAAATCTGGAATAATCCACAAAAATGCTGGACTCGAATAAGCAGTGATTGCAGGTTTGAAGGTTACAAAGTTAATACATATAAGTCAGTCACTTCACTATATGCCAGCAATAAATAAGGGCGATTTGAAATTAAAACAGTATTTACATTAGTACTCCTAAAATGCAGTATTTAGTTATAATCTAACAAAATATATACAAGATCTATATGAGAAAAAATTCGTAGTTTAGTTGTGATGGGAAAAGGGCAAATATTTGAGCACTTTGTTTACCTAAAAATACTTTTCTGCTTGGGAAACACATATGTTAGAAATTACAATAAATAATGACTTTTTGGTAACAGTAATTATATGATTGATACATAACAAATATACTTTAATATTTAAGTTAATGAAACTTTTTTTTGGTGCCAGGGATTGAACTCAGGGCCTTGCTTTTCTAGGTGAGCACTCTAACTACTGAGCTAAATCCCCAGCCCCAGTTAATTAAATTTTTAAAAAAGACTATGAAAATACAGAATAAAAAGTAGAAGCCATTATCTCTGTGGTGTAGAAATGGACTTGTGCTCCAGTTTGGTGTTAAACCTTAGTTTCTCTGTGTATTTCTGTGTATATATGCACAAATGTACAAACATTATGTTAGGGTTTAAAGTTTTTTGTTTCACCCTCATGGGATAATACCATATGTGTTATTTCCTACTCTCCTTTTCACTTAATAATAGTGAAGTTATTATTGCAACATTCCTCATTATACTTTGTGCATTGCAAATCTCCAAAAGGGGATATATGAACAACATTTCTCAATTTGACCATAAAACTTTTCCTGAGCCTCTTGCAAAAACATTGGTTTGGGAAATATACCATTTTTGCATAGTACAGTATCTGGGAAACAAGGTGGTGATTTTGCTTTATGATCCAGTCACTTTAAAAATTGCTTCACATGTGGCTTTCTTGTGCAGATCTGATAGTCAAGTGTATTGGTGAAGAAACCAAGTATGAAAGCATCAGACTTCTATTTGATGGTTTACAGCAGCCAGTACTCAATAAGCAGGTAAAATTAATTAAAGCTGGTAAACTAGTGTTGGCTAGATTTGCTGATTCACACAGTAGGTGTCTGGTATGTTGTGCTTTTGTAAATGACACTATACTCCATCAAGGCAATGTAATTAAAACATTCATTTACTCTTTGCTGATTGTCTTTTTTATTCATGACATGAAATTTTATTATTTTTAAATTTTTTTAAATTTTTTTTGAGACAGGCTCTCGCTATGTAGTCCAAGTTGACCTTGAACTCACTCTGTGGCCCAGGCTGGCCTCAAATTCATGGCAGTCCTCCTGCCTCAGCCTCCTGAGTGCTGGGATTACAGGCGTGCACTGCCACACCCAGCTATTTCATAGATTTTCTATATCTCCCAAATTCTCTATTCAATAGAGAATTTGGGAGATATAGAAAATTCTATCATGTACAGGTACAAATCCCCTATGATTAATGTTATCACTGTGTACATCTAAAATGTACCATTAAAATAAAATTTAAAAAAATGTTAACCACAGTTATTCTGTGTACTTTAAATGACAGAATTATCAAATTTTAAGTTTTTACTTTATTTCATGAATTTTCTTTTTTTGTTTTTTTCTTTTTGGCTTTTTTTTTTTTTTTTTTTGAGGCAGGGTTTCACTCTGTAATTCAGGCTGGCCTTGAACTTACTATGTAGCTCAGGTTGGCCTCAAATTCCTGGCAAGCCTCCTGCCTCAGCCTCTTGAGTGCTGGGATTTATAAGCATGTGCCACCATGCCTGGCTCCCCTAGTAGCTTGTTGAGATCTTAATATAGTTACAATTTTATACTCTGCTCATTTCTTTAAAGTGTTTGTTACATATAAAATAACAAAAATAAATTAGTCATGGTAATAAAATGTGTACATGGAAGCATATGTGTGCCTTTTACGCATTTTAAGAACAGAATGTTATTGGTAGTAGTGAAGCTATTTTTGTGTTTGTTTTACTTTAGGAGTCCTATTCCTTGTCTTCTCATCTAAAGATAACCATCATCTTGAATTTTGTTTGTCATTTTTATTGTGTAGTGCCTTAAATTGTATTATTATTTTTTGATGCTCTAGCTGACTTATGTTTTATTGGACATTGTGATACAAGAACTCTTTCCAGAGCTCAATAAGGTAACTAAAAATCATTAATTTTGTTATTCTCTTAATGATATACTAATACTTATTTTAATTAGGGACGCAAAAGGAAAACCTTGTGACTGTCACCCTTTAAAAATTGAACAACCTCAACAAAATGGCTTTTTTAATTTCATTTATTCAATATGTCCAAACATGGGGTGGATTTGGGGGGACGGGAACTGACTAGCCTCTGCCTTGACTCCATCCCTTCCTAATTACAAGCAAATAGGACCATTTATAGTTTTCTTAGCTAAAGATGTGAGTTTATGTTTTAGCATTAGAATGGGGCAAGTTCTTCAGAATGTCATCTGAAATTCTGTGCTATGTAAGTTAGAGACTGAGTATTTTTTGATGCACTTGAGTTTGTGAATTTAAGAGCATAAACCTAAGAACACAAAATAAATTGGATTTAGAACTTGGTAATATTGTTATGTTTAGTCTTGATGATTTGGGGCTTTGAATAAAGGTAAGAATCATTTTGTGACTAATCCCTTTGATTGGATGAAAAAACTGTTGTTTAAAGCTGTGGTGTCATAGTGAAATACCACTTTCATAGAGTAAGGAGAATGAGATTCTTGACTAATTGCCATTTAAAGCTTTCAAATTTAGTAATATTAGAAGTGTTTTTTTTTTTGTAAGTTGGGAATTATAGAAATTTTATGTTCAACTACATTAGAATCAATACCAGGAAATCTTCAGTTCTTAGAGTTACCAGATTTTTTTTTCTTTTGAGAGAAGATCTCTCTATGTAGTTCAGGCTGGTCGTGAACTTACTACATAGCCCAGGCTGGCCTCGAACTCATGACAATCATTCTGCCTCAGTCTCCTGGGTGCTGGGATTATAGGCATGTGCCACCATGCCCAACCTGAGATAATTATCATAGTTGTCATTATATGTTGCTGTATTTGACTCTTAAAAATAGATATTATCTGCTGTATCTATCATACCAGCAAATTTCTTGCTTTATAATATATGTGTATCTCAGGTTGAAAGTTTAGTACCCTAGACAATTCACAAATGAACCCTATCCTATTGTCATCTATATTTTAAATGAATTTATTTTTACTTTAGGTACAAAAGGAAGTTACTCCCATAACATCCTGGATGTAAACATTTGGATTTGGTATAGAATAACTGAAGTTTTTTATCATACTAGTATAATAGAAATGTACTTTTTTTCTTTTACTGTTGTATATTCTTGTATATATCATGTACTTCAGGGTCCAAAATTCTGATTATTTTTGTTTTAATAAAGACTAACATATACTTAATAATGATTAAAAGTCATTAGCTTTCATAACTTTTCATCTGATACCTGTTTTCCAAATTTCACAAGAACATATGTCACTTATTGCCATTTTTTAAAGAGAAAATTCATAATCCCCCTAGGGCAAACAGGTAAGATCGCTAATCTTGTATCACTTTGAAAATAATTGTTTAGTGTGGAAAAAGAAGAGTAAGGTCTGACTTGCTTTCCAGTTTTGTGTTAATACATTAGATTTGTTTTCCCTTTTTTTCCCCATGTCGTACATAGCATAGTTAATTGTGTCTGTAAATAAATTTCCTGTCTTGAGTTTTTTGTAATACAGAGGATTTCTCCTTATTGTTGCTGGGTGACTGACAGATGTTAGTCCTGTTCTGTGTGAAAACTGAATACTTACAGATATTTGTTACTTTGTGATTATAACTAAAATGCACTGACTTATATGTTACTACATTCTAAAACCATATATGTACAATTTAGGCATGTAGATTTTTGCTTTATGTTGTTTATTGTTTCTTCAAAAGAAAAATGTAGAATTAGCCTTTCAAATTAACTTTTTTCTTGAGGAAAATTTAAAAGATAGATGTATTTCTTTGTTTTGTGAGATAAGATTTAACTATGTACTTCAGGTTGACCTTAAACTCACTATGTGGCCCAGGCTGGCCTTGAACTTGCTGAAATCCTCCTGCCTCAGCCTCCTGAGTACTGGGATTGTAATATGTACCACTGTGCCTGGCTTTTACAAGATTATTCTGTGTTTAATCTGGGCTTGATGGTTCATACCTGTAATTCCAGTTACTCGGGAGGCTGAGGCAAGAGGATTCCAAGTTTGAGGTCAGCCTTGCCAACTTCGTGACACTCTGTCTCAAAATAAAAAAATAAAAAGAGTCAGAGATGTAACTCAGTAGTATAGCTCTTCCCTCTCATGTATGAGGCCCAGAATTGAATCCCCAGTATTACCAAGAAATTAAAAACCTTCAGTGTTTAGAATTCTACTTGAGTACTCGTTTCAGCAGCACATATATACTAAAATTAGAATTCTAAAAAAAAAAAAATTAGAATTCTACTTGAAATTCTTTGCTATGAAATTCTTTGCTGTTATACTTTTTTCCTTGAAAAAAGTTTGTCAAGATTGAGCATTTTACATTTGATTATTGGTTGTAGTGTTAATTCAGAATGTGTTTATTGAGCTATAAGCATGTATTAAACACTGTGCTATGTGGGAACTCTTACTTGGAAGATGAATACATTCAATGAGAACTATTCATTTTTTCCCAAATTTCAGAAAATGTCCCTGAAGTGTTATAATTTTTTTGAAAAGACTTTGTTAGTAGTTCTATTATTTTTTTAAATACTTGAAAGCTTTAGAATATGCATGAGTTTCTTTGAACCAGTGGTTTAATGGTAAGCCTTAAATGTGCAACAGTTTCTCAGGGATGGAGAAAAATTAATCAGGCTAATCATTCACATTTAAATCCATAGAAATTTGAACTTTTTTGGCGGGGGGGAGTGCTGGGGATGAAACTCAAGCCCTTGTGCTTGCCAGGCAAGCACTCTACCATTTGAGCTAAATCTCCAACCCCAAACATTATTTAAAATGTAATGAATAAACTGGAAGATAAAATGCTTTATAGCTTTTTTTTTCTTTTGCTTTATAGCTTTTTAATACCATTCTCATCTAATTTTCTTTTTTAAAACATTTTCACCTATTCTTAAAATTGTGATATTCTGTTTATTTTGGTAAGAACAAACGGTATGCTAGAGTCCCAAAATGGCAGAGCAGTGAGTGCCAGCAACTCACCTTCTCCAAGACAAAGTGTCTGGAGTCTGGAAAACAGTTAGCTTGGAGAGGAACTGAAGTGAGTGGAGGTCACCTGGGAAAGAAGAAGAAAGTAGGATTAAGAGTTACAGAAGAAGTGGATCACACTGCAGAGGACAGTGCAGCACCACCAACAGTGGCTGGCTAGTTGCCAGCTGGGAGGCAGCTGTGAAACTAACAACTTTTTGCTTATGGAGAACTGCATCAGGACCAAACTAATTAGCAGCAGTTGGAACCAGCAAGGAAAACATGGGACACTGCTTCCAGAGCAGCCTTCCACAGTCAAGAATTGATGAGTGAGTGATCTCAGTACATGTGCCTGCAGCTACGACAGTGGAGCAAGAGCTGGGAACACCATTGTAGGGAAGGGCTGAGTGTTTGAACCTGGGTTCTAGAGCAGCCTGCTGGCTGTTGCACACTGCCAAGTTCCCAGAGCGGATGAGGGAAAGACAGGCATGGGAGACTGCTGGCAGCTGGAGAGCAGACTGGGAGAGTCCTGCCAAGAGGCAGGGCTGGTGAACATAGACTTGGCTCCCACAGTCGGAGGGTAGGTTCAGCCTGAGTTATGTAGGATTATTAGCTCACATTGGCCACATGTTCTTACTGTGAGCAGATCTCTACAGCTAGCACCATTCTGGGGGCAGGCTGCCACTTTAGACTTGCAGCATGAACAGAGACACATCCTGGCTTGAGCTCTGCTCCTTAACCCCAGGCTGAGGAAAAGAGCCATGTGTCCAAAACAATAAAAAGACTTTCTTGTTATTATTCTTTGATTGTATTCTTTTTATTGTATTCTTTATTTTTATTTTACTTTAAAAATTTTTTTATTCTTCATTATTTGCTGTTTTCTTTCTTCTGTACATTCCCTCCACACTTTTATTCCATTATTTTACTTTTTTCTTTTATGAACATATCTTTGTATGTTTGCTTCTCCTTCTCTTGCCTTTTTTCTCTCAATATAGTTTATAAAGGGTAAAAGAATTCTCCCTGTCCCTTTATATCCTTCCTATTTTTATCCTTATTTCTTCACCTGACTTCTTTCTCCTGGGTCTTAGTCTCAATTTTTCTTTTCTTTGTTTTTTTTTTTTTTTTTGGATGCTGGGAATCGAACTCAGGGCCTTGCACCTGCTAGGCAAGCACTGTACCACTGAGCTAAATCCGCAGCCCCTCAATTTTTCTTTTCTTTCCCTTCCCCCTTTTCATTTGTCTCCCTTTAACTTTTTCTCCGATATTAGTATCAGTCATAGAATCTTTTCCCATCCCCATTGTGGTGGACTGATATGGTCAACTTGAGCAGAAACGCCCAGCTGGACATAGTTGATGTGGTTCTGGGTTTAGAGGATCCACCTGAGGATTGTTGGCTACACAGCATCAGAGAACAGGAGCAGAAGATAGGACGTGGCTGTTCTCATTGAAGAAGGAGCTCGGGGCCTCGCTATCATCAAGGATGTCTGCTGTTCACTTCGGGGGAGGCGCTGGCCTTCATCTCTGCTGTGAGCATCATATCCTGGCTCCGATACAGATTTCTTCAGCCTTTTAGTGCAATCATGGACTTACATGGGACATTTCCTTGGGCTCCCAGCCCTTGATTGGATCTTTCGAATCTTCAGTGCATAGATTGATGTTCTGCACTCTTCCTGCAGGCTTGTGTGTGTGAATGTTGTAACTTGTAAATGTCCTATATTAAATCTGTCTTGCAAACTGTTGACTCTAGAACAATCTAATACACCCATTTCTACCAATTTTGTACCCAATTTTCCATTTTATTCCCTTCTAAATATTTAACATACCCTTACCATCATTATGATCCTTTGTCCCCATTCCATTTCCTTTTCCTCCCTCTGGCATTATGCAGTTCTCAGCCCCCTGGGCTTAGATAACTGATACAAAATTACTGTTGAATGCTGTTTTTCACCTTTAGAAGAGACACAGCCATTGCATTTAGTGTACATTAACTGTGTGTCAAGACTTGGATTGTTAAGATGCTTCGACTCTAACTGTGGGTTTCTCCTCTAGGCTAAAGGGAGACCCAAAACAGGGTCTCATGGTACATTATTTCTCAGTTAGCCCTGATAGATACTACTGTAATGGCTTAGCCTGCTACTGCTATAACTATTTTGATTGCATAGGAATAATCTTGACTCAGTGGATAATTTTGTGCCAGTGAACCTGTCTGCCAAATCCACCATCACACACAGGGAGAAGGGCAGCAAGAGTTCCTAACTCAAGAAGTCTGATTCAGTCAGACTCTGCAAGAATGCCTGTAACCATTCAGAAAGAAATCTTGGGTCTGAGTTAGCTTCAGTATTGTAGTAGAGGAATCCAGAAGGGTTTTGGGGGTGAGAGCACTCAAACTCTCTGGCAAAGAATCTACTTGGGAATCACATATACACTGTCTCACTGAAATATTTAATCTGTATTCCCATCAGACAGGTTTAAGTTTTTTTATGTTTTTTAATTGAGTAATGTGGGGTTATTTTATACTTTCCTGTGTTTATTAGGTTGCTTTCATGTATTTGTTCTTTCATTGGCTCTGTTTTAATAGCTGTCTAAGTTCTCTCTGGTCTCAGCTCCCTAATTTTTTCATGTCAAATCCCCGAGACAATACTATTAACGTATTTCTTTATTCTTTTTTCAAATATGTAAACCCTAAATTACTCATGCTTAGGTCCCTCACAGCCACTCCTATCTTCTCTAGTATTATTCCTTGATCCTCCCCATTCTAGCTTGTGGCTCTTCCACATCTTACTTTGCTTGTTCTGTTTTCCTTATCAGCCAATTCTGACAACCACATAGCTTTCTCCTATATCTTGCCCTTGCCCCCACGAAATAGCCTCTGAAAACTCTCAGTACTAAACCTTCAACTCAGCTACAAGGACTCTTAATAAAACCAGACCCCCACATCACCCTTCTCATCTACCACTCACTATTTGCCCCTTGAGACCTCCCCCTTAGCGTCTGACACTCCTTATCTAACCACCTCCCATTCTTCCCACTCTACCTCAGCTACCTCACTGCAGAACAACCCTAAGTAATAAAATGTCATAATGTGCATATATAATAGAAAAAGGGAGGAAGTGTAACTGCAAGGACTGTCATATAGAATTGTTAGATTGAATTTGTGGATGCTGTTATAACCAGAAGTAACTCTTCTGGCAAGACATAGAGACAGAATTGAAATCACTTACAGTAAGTAACAGAAGGAGTAAATACTAGCACTAGCCATACAAAGCTGAAAATTAGTCATGGGGGCAGCATCGTGCTAAAAACCCCCACGTAAGCCACAAACTTTCCTTACTTAGTTCCCAACTTGCAGTGACACCCCCCACC